>CAJHQP010005809.1:0-42909 GCA_905132765.1 Moricandia arvensis
TTGTTGATCTGGTACGGTTGGATGGGTGAACCTCGGTTGGACTGATCTGCTCGTCCTGATCACCATGCTGGGCTGGTTCCACGTACTGGGGTGCATCACATCCTCTTTGAAGCTTCAACCTTCATGATATGGCTGTCCCAAAGTCCATGACTTCCCAAGGTAACTCTGGCCACTCTTGACCAAAGTAAGTAGTTAGTACCCTCAAGGGTTACTGGAATCAAGCTTCTCCTTTCTATTTCCATGGTAGACTTTCTTTACCCAATGGATAAAGCTATTGTCCAGTGCGTAAAGATGAAGAACACAAAAATTTTAGAAAACAGAAAAATAATGAGAGCTTTGAATAACCAGAGAGTTGAGAAGAATAATGAGATGCTCTAATGAAGATACTCTAATAATAGAATGAAGAGAAACAGAGTAGACAAGAGTGAAACAGAGAAAACAGAGTAACTGGAAAACAGAGTAAATGGAAGAACAGAATGGTTTTGGCGGAATCTAAAGAGTTTAGGAGCTTAAAGCTCTGATACCATGTTAGAATTGTGAAAATATGAGGAGAATAGTTGAGTTTATGTGAGATTTGGGTGAAGAACAATGAAGAACAGAGTAAGAACAAGAGAGTTAGTTTCTGCACACTTTAGAGAGAGAGGAGAGAGAGAGTGACGAATTTGGAGATTAAGAGAGAGAAGGGAGATTATTCTCCTTGCTTACATTCATTCTGATATGTTACATTATATAGAAATACAAGAAACAAAAGGAAACAATAAAATAATGACTCTGGACCACATGGATAGTGACAGGTCATGAACAGCTATATTCCTTAGAGAGACATGTGACTCTCTCCATTTGAATTCAAACTGGTCTAACAAAGCTCCAAAGGTCTCCTTGCCTTCTTCTAGTCAGAGTACACGAAATATCTCCTTAACTTTCCTCCCAAGGCAAGTTAGGTCAAGTTAGATACCTTGTAGAGCAAGACTGTACAGACTAACTTCCACGTCAAGTATCCAGAGCATTTCTTCTCTTTGTCTCTTTTATTTCTCTTTGGTTCTTCATCTCAATACCTAGGAAGCCAGCCAAGTACATTTAAGCTCAAGGAGTTTGAGCATCAAGTAATTACAGGAAGAACCATGTATTCAGCACTCTGTGGTGATACTAATGAAGGAGGAACATGGAGGAGTATGGCAGGGGCAACCAATTCTGATAGTCCAGTGACAAGAAGAGACTTTGATTCCTTTATAAAAGCTGCCAAGGCCCTTATCTCACCCAAGGAGGTTGGTAAATATTCTCCTGACTCTAAACCCATCATTATAGATTCAGGAGCTAGCCATCACATGATTAGTGATAGGAACCTGGTTAGTAATATCAAACCTGCCTCAGGGAATGTGCTTATAGCAAATGGTGATAAGGTTAAGATAGAAGGGATATGGAACCTTAGGTTGTTTGATAAAGAATCAACTGCCTTGTATATGCCTCAGTTTACATCAAATTTGCTATCAGTGAAAAGAGCAACCATTGATCTGAATTGTCAAGTTGTCTTTAGACCTGATGAGGTTGAGTTTCAAGACTTGAAGACAGGGCAGGTTATTGGTAGAGGGCACAGCCATCAGGAACTATATCACCTAGAGAATACTAAGATATCTGGTGCATCGCCTGCTCACTGCCTGATCAGTGCGTCCAATGGGGTTGAGAGCACCATATGGCACTCTAGACTGGGACATCCACATACTAGAGCCTTGAACTTGATGCTTCCCGGTATGGTGTTTTTGAATGATGAATGTGAGGCATGTATCTTGGGGAAGCACTGTAGGACAGTCTTTCCAAGGTCTAGCACTATCTATGAGAAGTGTTTCGACCTGGTCATTCTGATGTATGGACGGCACCTTGTATGTCCAGAGAGAATCACAAGTACTTTGTCACCTTCATTGATGAGAAGTCAAAATACACATGGGTGACTCTGATTCAGACAAAAGACCGGGTGCTGGAGGCATTCAAGAACTTCCATAACCATGTTTCCAACCATTTCAATGCCAAGTTGAAGATTCTCAGGTCTGATAATGGTGGAGAGTACACTAGTCAAGCATTCAACCAATATCTAGCTCAGCATGGGATCATTCAGCAAACTAGCTGTCCTTACACACCACAACAAAATGGTGTGGTTGAAAGGAAAAATCGGCATCTGATGGAGCTGGCCAGGAGCATGATGTTCCATACAAGTGTACCTAAAAGTTTTTGGGGGGATGCAGTCTTGACAGCATGCTACTTGATCAATCGGATTCCTACCAGAATCCTTCAAGACCACTCTCCATTTGAAATATTAAACAAAACCAGACCATCTATTGATCATATGCGTGTGTTTGGGTGTCTTTGCTTTGTCTTGATACCAGGAGAGCAAAGAAATAAGCTAGAGGCCAAGAGTACAAGAGCTATGTTCATTGGCTACTCTCCAAACCAAAAGGGTTACAAGTGTTATGAACCAGAGACTAGGAGAGTCCTTGTGTCTAGAGATGTGAAGTTTGTAGAATCAAGAGGATACTACAATGAGAAGAGTTGGGAGGATCTGGAGAATCTATCTCAATCAGCTTCTGATAGAGCAAGCAACCTTAGGAGAGTGATGGAAAACCTTGGGGTCAGTATGCCTGAAGCAAGAATGGAACCTGAGTTAAAAGGGTCTACACCAGAAGCTGATGAAAGGGTTGAGACTGAAGCTGAGGTTCAGGTGGTTCCTCACCTTGACCATGAGGAGGACAATACTTCTGAGACAACACAACCAGAAAACTCAGCAAGAGTTCATGGCCAAGCTGAGCAAGAAGATCAAGAAACATCAGTGGTAATTGAGAATCAGCCTTCTGCCAATGAAGAAGAGGTCCAAAATGAGGAATCAGAACCAGTACTAAGGAGGAGTACTAGAATCAGGAAACCAGCCTCAAACTGGATCAACACCAGAGTCTACTTCAATGCTGAGGCAGTAGCTCACCCTATCAGTGTTGTGTTGACATGAATAAATAAATGACATGGAGAAGTTATGAAGATGATGAGTATTGACCTGAAGAGATAAAGAAGACAAAGAGAAGAAGAAATAAGGCTGGTATGAAGAACCTTGTTGGACAAGGTATTCCGTACAACCTTGACTTCCAAGTAACCTAACTTTACCTTGAGTGACTTGGAAGGCAAGGTACCTGTGGGACTCGCCAAGCTTCATACTCAGAGGCAGATTTGAATTCAAATGAGCCTCCAGACCGTTGAGAGAGAGCAGAAGCAAGTGGGATTAGTTTAAAATAAAAGTCACATGTGTGGTCCAAGCTTGGGAGCAGTTCAAGAGCTGTCCCTTTCTCTGGCTCAGACCAGAATAGATTAATATTATTCTTCTTGTCTTCTTTAGTCCTCTTGGGTCTATAAAACATTATTATAAGCATCCCATTACAGTTAAGAAAATCATTTCTCTCCTTCTCTCTTTGTATTTTCGAAATGCCTCTCTCTCTCTCTTTCTCTCTCTTGTTCTTCATGTTCTTCATTCTCCAGCAGTAAAATACTTCTAAATCTCTCATTCTAACATGGTATGAGAGCAGTATGTTCTTGAGACCTAATTCTTCTTATTCTCTTTTCTTTCTTCCGCTAAATCTCTGAGTTTTTTTTAATTTCTATTTTTGGCAAAGTTCATCTTGTTCTTCAGCTGTTCATCATTTCCAGCTCCAGAAATTGCCAAAAATGGAAAAGATGATTTCGACCAAGAAAATGAAGAAGGAGAATCTCATTCCAGTGACCCTAGAGGGTCCTAACTATCTTTTATGGTCAAGAGTGGCCAGAGTTACCTTGGGAAGTCATGGACTTTGGGACAGCCATATCATGGAGGCTGAAACTTCAAAGAGGATGGCTCAAGAGGATAGTCAGGCTACTTGCCTAAAGCATGAAGACAAGTGGGTTCAAGAGGAACAGCAAACACTTGGAATTATACACAGCTCTCTTTCTGAACAGATCTTGGAGGATCATTATCACCTCAGAACCGCCAAGAGTTTATAGGAGAAGCTTCAAAATGTTTATGGGAATCTATGGGAGAGTCTTCAAGCTGTCTATGAGCAAGACAAAGTTTTCAGTCTTCTCCTAAACCTGGATTCACCCTGCAATAGTCTGATAAGTTATATCATTCAAGAAAGGAAGCTTCCAAGTACATTTAAGCTCAAGGAGTTTGAGCATCAAGTAATTACAGGAAGAACCATGTATTCAGCACTCTGTGGTGATTCTAATGAAGGAGGAACATGGAGTAGTATGGATGGTGCGACAAGCATTCATGGACCAGTGACCAGGAGAGACCTTGATTCCTTTATCAAAGCTGCCAAGGCCCTTATCTCACCCAAGAAGGCTGGTACACACTCTCTTGACTCTACACCCATCATTATAGATTCAGGAGCTAGCCATCACATGATTAGTGATAGGGACTTGATTAGTGATGTCCAGCCTGCCTCAAGGAATGTGATGATGCAACAATGGCTAGACCAGGAGCTGAATTGGACCAGAACAGGCTATCTAAGGAGAACCAGACGCATTTGGATGAGCTGATTGAGCTGGATGAGAGTGTGGACGAGCTGGATGAGAGTGTGGACGAGCTGAACCAGCTCAGTGATACTTCACTACCAAGAGTTGAGCTGAATGAGCTGGATGAGAGTGTGGACGAGCTGAACCAGCTCAGTGATACTTCACTACCAGGAGCTGGGCTGATTAAGAGTGACACTCCAGCTGGTTTTGGACAAGCTGAAACGCAGCCTAACCACCAAAATGGACCAAGCCAATTTCAACCATTTTGGGCCGAGGATGGATCAGACCCATCTTCTCTTGCCAAACCATTGATCCAAGAAGACCAAGACCCATTTCTACTCTCTAAGGGCCCAGTCACGAGATCACAGACCCAAAGGCTGAAGAAAGCCATTTCTTGCTTGGTTTATTCTGATCCAGAATCAAGCCCAGTCGAAAATGAAGTCAAAGAGCCAACCAAACTCTTCACATACTCAGTCTTTGGTCTACTCTAGTTTTTATGATTTCTTTCTTGTTTTCCACAAGTCCTTAGAGTGCTTTGTATTCCTTCTCCTACAAATACTCTGTGTCGATTCTGAATAAAAATCAATCACTTTTGTTATCAAATTCTCTCTTTCAAACTGTGATTCCTTTGTTCATCTTTGAACATTGTTTGCCTAGGAGTTGGTTCTCTGCAAGGCTTATTCGCCATTAGATCATTGTTTGAGTGGGTAAACCATACGATCTCTTGGCATTCTACACAAGTTCTGGTCAACCCATAGATCAGTTCTGAAGATCATCTATTCGAGTCCATTCCACCAAGTTCAAGTTCAAACCATCATCTGTCCTGCGTGTGATCATACCAGGCAGAAAGTGTCTCTTCAAATCACCCTCAAGATCAATCAGGGAAACAAAACCAGAAGGTTTGCATCAAGTGGTATCAGAGCAGTTTGAGGGCCTCTGATTTGTTGGGTTTGATTTCGAAATCTCTTTCTCTCTTTGGGAACCTATTTTCTGATCTATTCATCTTCTCTGTCGAGTCTCTTTTTCTTTTCTATCTATCTGTTGTTCTGCAAGGAGGCCAACCAGTTTAAAAAAAAAAGGAACAAGAAAAGTAACAAGAGGCTGAAGAGAAATCCAGCCAGACTGAAGAGAAATCCAGTCTCTGGTGGTAAAGCTCCTTGCAACCAAAAATCTTGCAATCTATCTATCTTGTTCTTTTCTGGGGTAGGGAATCACTCTGTTGGCGTGTCTTTGTTTACTGCTGAGCTATTGGAATCACAGAAAACACTTAAAACTTGAGAGAAACACTTGAGAGCAGTGAGGCTTCGGCTATCTTTAACTGCACTAATCTTTCCTTTTTTTGAGTCTTCATAGGAAACCATGTCTGATGGCAGCAGGGAAGACACTGAAACACCGCCCTACAAGTTGGATAAAGTTCAAATGGAGGCCATGATGGCTTATATGATGAAAGAAATGGAAAAGAAGTGGGAATTTGAGAAAGGTGCTACTAACAATGTTTTGGGTTCTTCTTCTCAGGTTAGGAAAGCAGCAAGGGAGAAAAGAAGAGGCAAAAGGATTATTCAAGAAGAGCATGAGGTTAATGATTCTTCTTCTGGCCGCAGCACTGATAGAGATAGGGAATCAAGGCTCTCCAAGGCAGACTCCTTAACAAAATCTCATCATCGCCAAAGAACCAGAGAGAGGACTGATGATAGCCTTCGTAATCTCAAGCTGAGAATTCCATCATTCAGTGGCAATGGAGATCCGGATACATACCTGGAATGGGAGAAGAGAATGGAGCTTGTCTTTGATTGCCAAAAATTTTCAGAAACAAGAAAGGTCAGGCTTGCTGTTACTGAATTCAATGGGTACGCACTTCATTGGTGGGATCAGGTTGTATCCACTAGAAGAAGGACAGGGGAAGCACAAGTTGCATCCTGGTATGAATTGAAAGCTATCATGAAGAAGAGGTTTGTGCCTAGTCATTACAGCAGAGAGGTCCATCAAAAGCTTAGGAGACTTACTCAAGGAGGCAAAAGTGTAGAAGGGTACTATCAAGAGATGGAAACACTCATGATCAAAGCTGCCATAGACAAGGATCCAGAGGCAACCATGGCTCGTTTCCAAGCTGGTCTCAACCGAGATATCCAAGACAGATTGGAACTACAGGAGTATGAGGATGTCTATGAACTTCTACACAAGGCTATTCTCATTGAACAGCAGCAAAAGAGGAAGTCTACTCCAAAAGGCTCTTATGGGAACGCCTACAGATCCAATGCCAAGGAAGAAAAGTCTTTTGTCAAGCCAAACGAAGGATCAAAAGGGTTTCAGCGTGACCTGGACAAAGCCAAAGCACCAGCCACAAGATCCAGAGATGTGAAGTGTTTCAAATGTCATGGTATTGGCCATTATGCCAATGAATGCACCAACAAAAAGGTGATGATTCTCTTGGAGAACGGTGAGATGGTATCTGAGGAAGAAAAGGATCAAGGATATGAAGAAGAAGCCATTGACTATCCAGTGCGTGGGGAACTCCTGGTCACAAGAAGATCCTTGAAGGTTCAGACCAAACCAGAAGATAATGATCAAAGGGAGAATCTCTTTCATACCCGTTGTACAGTTTATGATAAGGTTTGTAGTCTGATTATTGTATTGAAATAAATAAAGGGATGACCAGAAGAAGTAGATGGTTGATGATCCAAGGATAAGTTCATCAAGAGAAGCCAATCTGGTTCTGTTTGTACAAACTTGGATCACAAGCAATCTACTATGACCTAACTTGCCTTGGGAGGCAAGGTACTGATGGGAACACGAGCTTAGGGTCTCCAGAAGCTAAGGAAACCGTTGGTAGAGGGTTTGACCAGATTCAAATTCAAATATGGAAGAAAGTCACATGTTAAGCTTAAGGGGGAGCTGTTGCTGGCCTGTCACTTTCACTCATCAGACCTGGTCACTATCTCTCTCCTGTCCCTTTCTCCTCCTCTGGACGTGCCTCCCCTTGGCTGTATCCCATTTGGCCTCTTCTCATCCCTACAGAATTATTTGTTTATATTTCCTTGTTTTAGTAATTGTTTATTGTAAGTGATTGTCTATTTAAAGACCTTCACCCTCTCTTGTAACACTTACCAGAATCAATAGAAAAGTTTCTCTCTCTCTAAGCTCGTGTCTCTCTCTCTTGCTTGTGTCTAAACAATATTCACAATGTAAGGAGTTAAGCATTAGGGTTTAGAGGCTGCCTTAATTCTATCTCTCTTAAGGCAGCCTAATACTTGTCAAACTCACTCTAAACTCTTCTTTATATTCTCTTAATCTCTAGATTACTGATGCTAAAATCCTCTTCATCTTAAGTACACAAACTCTAAGTGCTGTGTTACTTCTCAAGGATTAGATTCATACTAGAGAGTTTCTGCTTCACAAAACCAGTTTACTGTCTAGGATTCTTGGTTATATAGTAAGCTGTGTATGAGGATTCAATCACAAGTTGGTTGTCTCTTCCCTTAAATGGTGAGTTCCTGTTGTATGGTTGAAGAAGATTCAGTTACAAGTTAACTGAATACTCTCTTGACATGAGACAAACACTCATGAATTCCAACATGGTATCAGAGCTTTGTTGCTCTTCTTTGGGAATAAACTCACCTCTTTATCTCTGTTTTGTTTAAATAAATCCTTTCTCTCTCACTCTGATATTGTGTTAGCTTGGTCAGTACTTGTTAGTATCTTGAATCAAGGTTGAGGAAGAGAAAGATTTCAAAAATGCTTCACCATTATGCTTTATCCATTGGATAATAGCTTTCTCTTAATGGAGCATCTCTTTGACCAGTGGACAAACTGTTTTGATCGATTGGATTCATTGTTGTCTAAGCCACAGAAAACACTTGTTATGTGTTATTCTGTTGGTTATTTTGTTGCAAGCCCTGGAAAACATTTGTTCATGAGTTATTCCAGTGGCACATGTCTAAGATCAGTGAGCAAATTAATTGTTCAATGGTCCATTGTGTTTCAGCTAATAAAGCACCAAACTCTTGATGAGTATTGGATGCTCCTGGCTGTTTATGCTTCCGCAAAACTCAAGAAAACAGAGCAAAACTCTGTCCATTAGAACTCTTGTACTGATCCAATCAGGAGAAGTAGCCAAGCACACAAGCTGGTGACAAGTAGCTGAAGAAAAGTCAACAATAGCTGCTTGCTCATTATACAGCAGCAAAGAAGTCAACATTTGCTGCTAGATATTTCAAATGAAACAAGAGGTGGCCTTGGTTTCTTCAGCTGGTTTTTGCTCCTGGTTTTAGTGTGCTGATGTAAACTGACGTGCATAAGCTTTAGGATAAAGTTTGTACTTTGTATAAATATGTATGTGTTGTTATTAATGAAAACTAAGAAAGCCATTGAGCTTCTTCCCCCTTATGCTCATGTACTTCACCAGAAATGTTTGGGGTTACAAATCCTTAAATTTCAACATTGATGTGATCTTGGACTGATTTATGAAGTTTTGGACATGGAAAATATTCAGAAATCAACCCACGATGTTAGCTAACATTTCCAGAACATTTTTATCAAGTTACAAGCCCAAGAAGAATCAAAATCAAGTGGTTGCTAGGATCATGATTATGATCAGTAGCTTGGTTAATTTCATGTCTAATCTCCTGTCGAAACTCATACATCTTAGCCTTCATCATTTTATTCATGGAATTCTTCATTGTCTGATTCAGATGATTGGTCATGGCTTTAAGTAACAGCCTATCTGCCTTAGTTAGTTGTCCTTTTTGATCTCCTTCCATGGTAGCTGAAACAGAAAACAAATCAAAGCAGTAACAAGTTCTACAGCAACAGAAAACTCATAATTTCAACAAAGAAAAGTATGATTGATTTTCGATTTGCAGAAACAAGTAAACAATAAAACAAAAACAGAATCAAATCGACAAGCAAATCAAAAGGAAGCAGGTTGACAATGATAATCAAGTAACAAACAGAGAATAATCGATCAATCTTAAACCAAACAGAAACTTGATCAACAAACTTCAATCGACAGATTTATACTCAACCAGATTTGTAGAACAGATCAAATTTATCAGAACAAAGAGATTTCGATTCAGGTTGAGTTTTAGGATTAGATTCAAAGTTGAAAACAGAATAGAACAGATTAAAATCAACAGAAACAAAACGATTTCTTTCAACCCTAATCAGTTTCGGATCAAGCAAGCAAATCGATGACTTTCTGAGCAAGGATATGAACAGTTTTTAAACACAAAACACGATCAAAGAACCCTATTCTATCAGATTTCGACAGCCACAACACAGATCAACACGAAATCAAAGTGAATATGAAAAGAAAACAGCAGATTCGTGATCAAAATACTCAAAGTTAATAGATTTCAACAACAGAAACACATGTCTGATCAAAACACAACAGAATATGAAAAGACAAAAACGAAAATCAGTGAGAAATCAAATACTTCCCTTCCAGACTAGCTCTGATACCACTTGATGAGATCTTAGGATGATTCTCTGGAACAGATGGGATAATCCTTGCAGAAATGAATCAAAAAGACTCAAGTTTCTCAAGGCATGTGGTTTGTTGCGGGACACAAGAGGGATGGCTCGACTCATGATACTCCAAGGCTTTCTGATCCAGATATTACACACTAAATCAGAGAACCAAAGCCGGATATTACACACCAGCAACCTTCAATTCGTCCAAAGACAAGAGAGAAGAGAGAAAACTAGGTTTTTGATAAAAAAGATGGATGCTTTCTTATTGATTTCGACCAGATATATAAAGGGAGAGACTTGTACATGCACAAGCTCTCAGAACTAGCAAGGGAATAAAAGCACACGCTCCCCTTGGAAATAAAACAAAGACCAAGTTATGTGGAAAGAAAAGATAACATAAAAACTTAGTCTAAAATATAACATAAGATTGAGATGTCTTCAATCTTGGACGGTGATTAGGACTTAGGTGATATGTAAAGCAGCTTGCGGCCTCGTTAAAAACCTTCCTCCGTAAAAACCTCTTTGGTACAAAACCGAGAGCAAGGAAAAGAGCACACACAAGTACTTTGCCTAAGTACTAATCAGCTTGAATGGTGATCAAGGTAACTCGGATCATCAAGCTTTGTCCAAGACATTGTTTTTGTTTCCATGACATCTTGAGTAATCCTCCATCAGCTTCATTGAGTTTCTTTGATCTGGAACAAGTGTTGGGACCTTCAGGATTTGATAAGGGATCTTCATCTACAATCTGGTCCATGATCACATCAAACATGGTATCAGATCAGTGTTATGCATGAACCAAAGCTTCCGCAAAATCAAAACAAAAACAGAGCAAGATCTCTGTTCAATTTTTTTTTCAAAATTCTGGTTACTGATGGAAGAGCTCAAGTTTTTGGGCCTTCAATACTCTGGTTACTATTTGAATACTCCAAACCAATTCTCTAAAGGCAGTGGCGTGCCTAAGGAGAAAGAAAAAAGTTCAGCCTTCAAAGTTTTCAGAGAACTATTGGAGAACTGGAGTTGTTGAGCTGCTGAAGATGCAGATTTTGAAGACCAAGTGTAAGTTTAAGTGAGTTTAGAGGACATTAGGCTGAAGAACAGCAAGAACATGAAGAACACAGAAGAAAGAGAGAGAGAGAGAGAGAGAGTGATTTCGTAGAGAGGAGAGATGGGAGAGTAAACTGAGAAAGAGAGGAGTGATTCTCCTTGCTTAGAATAGTTCCTAGGCACATTCTATAAATAAACAAGGCAGAAGACATAAATGAATAAAATAAGGTTCTGGCCTTCTGCCATAAGTAGACAAGGAAGCTTTCTGCCATAAGAAGACAAGGCAGGCTCGTCCAGACCAACAGAAAGGGACAGGTCCATTGTTTGAATTCAAACTTAACTCAGCATGTGACCACCTTCTCCAACGTCTCTCCCCTTCTCTTGCTGACCTGAATACTATTTAAATAAGTATTCCTTTGTCTCTGGAACCAGGCAAATGTGTAACTTGTCTTCCAAGTCAAGTTAGGTCTCCCCTTGAGTGCCTTGAATATCAAGTCTGTACGGAATGCCTTGTTCCACAAGTATCTGATTTTCTTCTCTTCTTTGTCTACTCTGATCATTCTAACTTCCTCTCTTCTGGTTCTTCCTCTCAATACTCCTCCTCAAGCTTGACCATAGGGACTGGTCAAGCTTGGAAGCATGAAGAACCTCCCTCATTAAAACCTTAATGTGTAAAACCCAGTGGGAGAAAAACACATCAAGGAAAAAGAGTAGAGGTCTCCATGCAAGGAGAGTTAGTGAGAGGTGAGGTCTATGAGTCCCAATTTTGAATGGATGAACTCACAGACCTTGGTGCTAGCTGCCTTGGTGAAGATATCTGCTAACTGATCCTCACTTCTCGTGCAACATGGCAAGATGATTTGTTGTTCCACAGCTTGTCTGACCTTATGGCAATCTACCTCAATGTTCTTAGTCCATTCATGGAACACACTGTTGGATGCTATGTGAATTGCTGCCTGGTTGTCACAATGCATAGTGATGGGAGTTGTAGTCTCTATACCTAAGTCACTTAGAAGGTTTCTTGATGCGTCCCTAGGATGCTTTTTGGTTGATGGGGATGGATAGATCCTTGCAAGAACGAATCAGAGACTCGAGTTCTTCAAGGTTTGTGGATCGATTGGTGACACAAGAGGGATGATAAGACTCTTGATACTCCTAGATGATTAGCTCGGATATGACACACCAAGTAAACACCCTTAAGGTCTCTGGATATTACACACCAGAACTCGACAACTTTCTAGAGAGAGAGAGAGCCGTCAAGAGAGAAAATAACTCGTTGAATAAAAGGTTGCTTGAGTACAATAGGGTTAGGAGAACCCTTTAAATAAGAGAAACCAGAGAACATACTCTCTAGGGTTTCGAAAATAAGAAAAATGGAAAACTATAGTTTTAAAATAACATAAGCTAAAAAATGAAAATACTTCTATAGTCTTGGGCCGAGATAGAGCCTAAGTGATGTGAGAATAGACAGATTCTGGTGTGTGAGTGATGTAGAAACAGAGTGTGGTCGAAATTATAGAGAAGAGACTGATGAGAGTAAAGGAGAATCAAGGAGAATGCTGCTGGAGAACTAAGAGATTAGGAGAGTATTAGTGAGTATCTGAGAGAGATTAAGTGAGAGTGAGAATCACAGAGAGTATGGACGAGATTAAGAGAGTAAAGAGTGTGGGGAGAGTGAAGTAACAAGAGAATATTGAAGAGAGAGAGAACTCCCCTCTGCCTTAGAGGTTTCACAATACACATGGGGTGGCTATATAGCCAGATTACAAATTGCAAGAGAATAAATAAATATTAAAGTACAAATCTACTAAACAAATATTATTGTAGGGTTTCTGATGAAGCCAGGAGGATGCAGCCAAGGTGAATCTCGACCAGAGGGAGTAGATAGTGACAGGAGAGAGATGGGCACAGTCTGGTTGAGTGAAAGTGACAGGTCCAAACTGCTTTCTTCTTAGGCAGAACATGTGACTTTTATTCTTAATTAAATCTCCACTTGTCTCAGCTCTATTCAACGGTCTGATGCTCCATTTAAACTTCAAATATGCTTCAGAATATTAATCTGGACGAGTTCCCACCTTCCTTGCCTTCCAAGTCACTCTAGGTTAAGTTTGGTTACTTGGAAGCCAAGACTGTACGGACTGCCTTGTGTAGCAAGGTTGTACAGACCAAACTCTTTTCAGGTATCTATTCTTCTCTTTGTTTTCTTTATCTCTCAGATCAATGGACCACACTGAGCCATTCTTCTTTCTTCTCCATTCTAATAATGACTTAGTTCACAAGACTGTATGAACCAGTCTCAACTTGGAGTATCCGGATCACTCCTTCTTCTTCTTCTTGTTTCTTTATTTCTTTGGATCATGAACCAGCTTCTTCTTCTGGTCATTCTCTTCTCTATCTCAACACTCCCCCTCAAGCTTGACCATAGGATATCCTTGGACAAGCTTGGAACCTTGAAGAAATCCCTCATTAAAACCTTAGTATGCAAAACCCAATGGGACAAAAACATACTAAGGAAAAAGAGTAGAAATCCCCAAGGCCTAGGGATTGGCCAGTGAGCCTTTGTGCCTTAGACCAGTGTGGTTAGACACAAAGAGCTCTGGATCACGGCCCTTTCTTGTGCTGCAAGGGTGAACTCCACCCCTTGCACACATCAACAACCCGGAACTCATCTCTTGGCCGGTTTGGTATCTCCCCTATCTTCTGACTACTCGCCATTCTGATGGGGTTAAGGACCTCCAGCTTCTACTCCAGAGAGCTCCAACAATGTTAATCATGATGGGGAGTGAACTCCACTTGAATCCCACACTTGGTAGACCAATTTGGATCATGAACTCCATCACCCGCAACTGATCTCTAGACAGCAGAACGCCTGCAACTTGTAACTGGTGTAACTTCCAAACCGTAACTCCTTTTAGACTGATTCCAATTCGCCGCGTGCCCTTGATGAGTGTATAATGTAGGGAAATTAGTTTCATGGTGAAATTATTCATGGTGAGGAAGTTATCCTCCTTTTCCTGAGACATGCCAGTGTGAACTCCATCACTAGCATTCTTCTTCTTTGATCTGAGTGAACTCCACTTCTGATCTTCTGGTGAGGCTATGGACGTCTTGAACCTTCAGAATACTCACCAATACCCCTCCTCAAGCTTGATACAGAGAGTATAGGTGATGGACCAAGCTTGAAAGGTGAGCAAAGATGAGTATTGGACCAGGAGCTCAACACCTAACCAGGCTGCGCTTCTTCAACCGATCCACCTTTGGTTTCTGCTCCAATGCCTTACACCACACTTCTTCTTGCGTGTCTCATGAACCAGAATCTCAACACCTAACCAGGCTGCGCCTCTTCAACCGGTTTCACACACAAAACATCTCTCTATGGTCAGGAATATACAGACTCTGTAGGCTCTGAACTCATGGGCATTTTTCTCCATGGACAGGAATATGCATCTTGTGCAGGCTCTGAACAACATGGAAAAAGTCTTCTTCTTTGTCTTGATTTGATGATCGACAGAGACAACACTTCTGTACCTGAAACATCACTCAAACTCCAGCAAGAATCAGACCACACACACTAGGATCAGACCTTGGTAACTTACCAATCCTGATCCCAATGCTTTAAGAAAAATCAATGGACAGAATCTAAACAACTCATTCAGTTCAAATCCATGCAACCAATTCACTAAATGCTCAGGTATGATAACTCATCAATTACAAGGCATCTAGGCTCAGTTTATCACACATATGACAATAGCAGAATGTAATGACAATTTATGACAGTAGCATAGACTAGAAAACTCATCTAATCAAGCTACACAACTATGAATGCAACACATGGCCAGAAAACTCTCCTAGACCTTTAACAATGCAACAAGACAGACACTGAGACTAAGCAACTCACTTAGGCCAGAGACAACTCAAAGAATTATTCTAGGACAGAAACTAGACATTACCATGCTAGCAAACTTAATCACTCCTAGAACAATACACACACAACTCTTTAGTATCATTGGACAGAAACTAGGTGCAATAACTCTAGTACCATTAAACTGTCCCAAAGATACTAAACACATACACAACACAACCAGAAATAATTTAAGCAATTAAACAGGCTCTTATTAGAGTTTAGGAGGTTAACTTACAACCAAGGAACCAGAGCTAGTTCCTTGAACCTCCATGGCTGTGAATCACTTGAATTTGAAGGGCTTGTGGTGTGGATTGACTGTCCAATACCTCCTCTTCTTGATTCTCTCCTTCTGGTCAAGGAGACACTTCAAACCCCTCCTGTTCTCTTGCTGGTCGTGGGTTTTGGTCAGAAACAGAGCTTCAGCATGGCTGGCCAGAGAGTGATTAGAACAGCTTAGCTTTAATGCTTCTTTAGTGACCTTTCTCCAAGAATGGTTTCTTCCATGGATTATCTTCAGCATGGACCAGATGAGGTGGTTTGGCTTCTTCTTTGGACTCCTTGAATCTACTGAAGTCGCCATTTCCTTTGAGCTCTCCATCTTAGAGAGTTTGGACCAGTGGACAATAGAATGTACCAACTGGTTTTGCAAGAAACAGAGCTTGAAACTGAAACTTTGATGAAGCTTGCTGGACTGAGCTGAAGCTTTCTTGAGTTACAGAGACTTCTATACTGTCCTATCTTGAGTTCTGGATAGATTCTTCCCTCTTGGAAGACCTTTTGACCAGTGGATAAAGAGATGTAGTAGAAACGGTTTTGGAGACAGTTTTGAGAAGATGATGATTTGCGGAAGCTATGAGGGTTTCAGGAGCTTGGAAGCTCTGATACCATGTGAGAATAGACAGATTCTGGTGTGTGAGTGATGTAGAAACAGAGTGTGGTCGAAATTATAGGGAAGATACTGATGAGAGTAAATGAGAATCAAGGAGAATGCTGCTGGAGAACTAAGAGATTAAGAGAGTATTAGTGAGTATCTGAGGGAGATTAAGTGAGAGTGAGAATCACAGAGAGTATGGTGTAGCCCTCTGCTTCACATCACCATACTGCTTGTCTTCAAACTCCCCCTCTCTCAGTACTTTGTAGCCCTCTTCTAATGGTGTTTTGGCTTGTCTTCCTCCAAGGTTTCCTGCCTCAGTTAAAAGTCAAGTGTGTACTTCCTTTGAGACAAGAAGAGCCCCTCTTTAGAGCGGCATACTTCAATCCCAAGGAAGTACTTGAGCTCACCTAAATCTTTAATATCAAATACAGACTTAAGGAATACCTTGGTTTCTTTGATACCTTCTTGGTCACTGCCTGTGATGATTATATCATCTACATAGACCAAGATGACCACAATTCCTTTTGGGCTGGGGAGTGTGAACAAGGTGTGATCAGCCTCTGATTTCCTGAAGCCTCTTCCATTCAAGGTGGTGCTTAGCTTGTGGTACCACGCCCTTGGAGATTGCTTCAGTCCATATATTGCCTTCTTGAGTCTGAGGACATTTCCAGGTTTAACCAGCTTCTCAAGACCAGGAGGTGGGTGCATGTAAACCTCATCTTCTAACTCTCCTTGTAGGAAAGCATTCTTTGTTAGATTTTCAGAGTATGAACTCGTGTGTGTGAAGAACAGGATGAACAAACCCTTTAGGGACAGAGAGAACACGAAATGGTGAAGAGAGTGGATCTGGTTCACTTAGTGTTTACTTGAACCAGAAACAAAGATTAGGAGAGTTTAGAGAGATTAGAGAGATTAAGAAAGAGATAGATTAAGAGAGACTGATTCAAGAACACTAAGCTTTTGTTTATAGAAGTGGAGAGGGGAAATCTCCCTTACTCCCTTAAGGGTTACAAATCGCCAACTAGAGTATTATATAGGCTTTACAGGTTTCTGGACCCTAAACCTAAATCTAATGGCTGAGATAACACTTGAGAATGAATGGCTAGGATTGCTGGCGAGTTTGAATCTGGTCAAGGGAAGGAAGGCTTGTGATTGGCTGTCCAAAGGCTCCTATGAATCTGGCTGGTTCTTTGGCTAGATACATAGTCTCTTTTGCTCTTCCTTTCCAGCAAGTATACAGCCAGAACCAGCCTGTCATCGCCCCTTATCTTCTTTTATCCACAAAGCATCTTCTTGGTATCTCCTTGATGCCATTTTGATTCCTCTTGATCAGAACCACTTGGTTTAAGTCCCGGACTTTGCACGGACCACCAGGGAGTGTACGGACAGGTTATGGTCCGTACACTTTTGCCCTATTTTTGCACAAAGTCTAAAACACTTCAAATGGTCGAATATTAAAGTTCTGGGTCGACCTTGGTCCGTACGGATCCGTACAGTCCGTACAAGTCCGTACAGGTCCGTACAGAATCCGTACGGGTCGCCCTATTTTTGCACACTCGACCATTTGATCCCAAATGGTTCCTAAAGTCCCTCCTGGACTTGTTCTTCAGTTTACATTAGCTTCAGGACCCTTCTTGACACCTTTAAACCCTTCCAAAGCCTTCTTAGACAATCTCCGGAGGTCTTGCCCTATTTTTGCACAAGACCCAAACTTCACCCAAACTCATCCTTTTACTCCATTTCATCTCTTCAAGTTAATACTCCCCCTCAAGCTTGACTCTAGTGATCCTAAGTCAAGCTTGGAACCTTGAAGAGTCTCCTCATTAAAAACCTTATCAAAGAAAACCCTTTTTGGGATAAAACCTTGATAAGGAAAAGAGTAAGATCTCCAAGGCCTAGGGATTGGCCAGTGAGTTCTTTGTGTCTCAACCAGTGTGGTGGACACAAAGAACTCTGGATCATGGCCCTCACTGTGGTGCAAGTCTGGACCGACTCTCATTGCACACCACTAACTCTTCTTGAGCTCATCTAGCTCTCTCCACACTGATCTTGGTCTCTCCCCCTTTCACCCAACCTCTTGTTGAGTTTAAGTGCTCGGATTACCAGATACTAACTCAGCCTTGGTTGCTTCTTCTTCTTGAATAACCACCAAGGACTCTCACTTCACAGATCATTGAAGCTTCTCAATACTCCCCCTCAAGCTTGACCATGTGGAACAAGTCAAGCTTGAAAGGATTGCTTCATGATCTTGATCAACACACCACTGCCCACTCCTTTCTGATCTCGCCACCTTGAATGGAATGCTGGAAGATACCTCAGCTAACTCTTCAACCACCTCACTTCAGAAGCCGCATTGTAGAGTCACCTTCTTCTTCACACAGCCAAGAGTGCTCTGACCACTCTCTTGTCTAGACTCGCCAATGTCTAAACCCGGATGGCTCCATCTTCTATTCCTGGTGCAATGGTGAGGAGGAACCAGGTCTTGAACTTAGATCATCAGGTAGCTCACTCAAGTCCCCACCTCAAGCTTGAATTGAGTTTAGGTTCAAGCTTGAAAGTGAGCCTGAATAAGCATCCAAACCAGGAGCACACCACCCCAACAGCTGCGCTTAAATCACTGGTCCACCTTCATGTCTTCAGCTCCAAGTACCCTCAGGTCACCGGCCTCCTCAAGCTTCAGTGATGACCTTGCCTTGTGCATCTTCACGAACCAGGAGCACATCACTCCCAACAGCTGCGCTTAGACTACTGGCTTCATGCACAAGCACCAACAACTCTCCACTGCTTCAGCAATGGGCAAGTCTTCCTCTTTGTTCCGGATTGATGCTGAACAAGGACACTCCTTGTGAACCTGAAACAACACTCAAACTCCAAACAAGATAAGACACACTTTCATTGGGATCAGACCTTGACTAATCATCAAGTTTGATCACCAATGTCACAAGCATTGCACTTAGACAGTATCTCATTGTCTTAAGATCCATCTAATGCAAGCTTACCATTCTCTAACTGCTATGGCTGAACTGATCAGGAACAATCACAAGCAATTAGGCACATAACTCCTGCCTTAAACGACCCTTAGATTCAAGTCTAGGTGTCTCAACCTTAAGGCAGTAACAATGATAAACGAATGCAGCAGTCTTAACCTATTCTATTCATGAAAGCAAGCCGGATTAGACACACAATCTATCATCCTAGCAAGACAACCATTTAGAACAGAGACTAAGCAACATTATCATTTCCAAATACCAGACCCAATGCTTTACTTTCAATCAGTTCTATTCATGTATGCAAGCAGATTCAGAACATACTATCTAATATCATGGCAAGCATCATTAAGAACTGGAGCAAGCATTTCAATAACTCAAACAACCAAACGAGTCTCTTTCAATACAACCTGGAACAGATTCTAAACATTCACATCTAGCAATCTTTAAACACATTCTCAGGCTTCAACACATCACACACACACATTTCAGTTCATATAGATCATAAAGGATCAAGCTTTACTCAAGGGAAAGAAGTTTCTTACAGTCAAGGAACTAGTGTTAGTTCCTTGAACCACCAGTGATACATGGACTGGACAAGAGCTATTGGTGTCGACCCCAACATCTCCTTCCTCCATGGACCTTCCCCTTGGACTCTCCATGTCAAAGACTCCACCTTTCTTCATACTTGAGTCGCCTCCATCAGTAACAAGGTGAAAGCTTTCACCTTTCTTCCTGATCTTTGAATAGGAACCGGCCTGGAGTGTTTTGATGAAGAGGGGAGCAAGTCCTCTCCAAAACATCTAGATCCAAGGCTCTTCTTTCTTCTGGACGGGTATGAGAGAGTATGGGTCTTCAAGAACACTTTCTGGGCAGCAGATGAACACCTTCTTGTAGAGGTTGAACCGGCTGGAAAGGAAGTGTCTTTTGGGCTTGAATGGACATGAGAGTGAGCTTAGATCTTCAGCGGATGAAGGAACCAAGTTCTGATGAACCTGGCTCTGATACCATGTTAGATTTTCAGAGTATAGACTCGTGTGTGTGAAGAACAGGATGAACAAACCCTTTAGGGACAGAGAGAACACGAAATGGTGAAGAGAGTGGATCTGGTTCACTTAGTGTTTACTTGAACCAGAAACAAAGATTAGGAGAGTTTAGAGAGATTAGAGAGATTAAGAAAGAGATAGATTAAGAGAGACTGATTCAAGAACACTAAGCTTTTGTTTATAGAAGTGGAGAGGGGAAATCCCCCTTACTCCCTTAGGGTTTACAATCGCCACTTATGGCTTTATATAGGCAATACAAGTAGCAGATTAATAAACCTAGATCCTATGGATAGAAACACTTGAAGAAAGATGAACGGCTAGGATGATCTCTGGATGGAAGGCAATCCGTGTAGTATAGGATGATTGGAGGAGAGGAGAAGGGAATCTGGACCAAAAGCAGTCTCCATTCAGTATTTGAAATACTTGGCCCTTATTGCAGCTCGCCTTGGTCAAGAGACAGCCTGTCTTGTGCTGGCTTGTGGACTGAATGAGTGGACAGGAATGGCTGCGAGTATGAGCTGGGAAAGGCACCTTCCTGGTTGCTTCCTAAGGCATCTTGAAGATGCCAAAAGGATCTTTCTCCCTTGGATAACCATACTCGCCCATATCCTTGCCTTGAGACCCAAGTCTTCTCCAAAGGGGGTTGTACGGACACCCTGGCCGTACACTTTGGTCCCGGATTTTGCACAAGCCTAAAATGGCTTGAAAGGTTGAGAAAAGTACATTCCGGGTCGACCATGTCCGTACGGTCCGTACAGTCCGTACGGATCCGTACAGTACGGACGACCCGAACTTTGCACATCAACCATTCTCTTCCAAACTCTGCCAAACTCCTCCATTGCCTTCCTACTTCAATATAAGCCCTTCTTGGACTTCTTTCTGATTCTAGACAAGCCTCTGGATACTCCTTAAGCCTTGATAAACATTTCCGGAGGTTTTGCCCTAACTTTGCACTTTAGACCATCTTCATCATTTAGCTTCAGATGTTCATTTCTTCTCTTCAAGTTAACAGGAATGACTTGACATACAAGGCACCCATCCGTGACCTAGAAGAAACTTGAGAAGCAAGGAAAAGAAGAGCCACTCGCCAAGTTTGAATATTCAAACAAGAGTGAACCGTTGGGAAGCAAGGAGACAAAGGAGAGGATTTGTTTATAGTTAAAGCCACATGTGCTGAACCCTTCCACTTGCAACCAGTGAAAGATTTAATAAACTCTGGTTGTGTAAGTGAGAGGAACCCCAGTGGGGAAGATGAGAGCTTTACAAGGTCGGATGAGAGTGAGACTGATGAGAGAGAGAGAAAACGAGAGAGTATAGAGTTTAAGGAGACTAGAGAGAGATTAGAGAGAGACTAAGAGATTTGTGAAGAGAAAGGGGAGAACCCCTTATTCAGCTTATCATTTACCATCGACATACAAGGGTATATATAGATAAAGAGAGCAACAATTAGGGTTTACAAGGTTTGAAATGAGTGAACCAGAGGCTCTACACGTTCTGGATACAGCCTGGCTGGTCAAGGGTGAACTTGGCTGAGAATAGGCCACCAAGGTCCATGTATCTGTCCAGTCAACCGTCTAGGTTCATAGTCCAAGCTCCCCTTCCTTTCCAGCCTGTAAAGGCATAAACCTTATCCTCAGCAAGCAGCATCTCGCAGATCCTTCCCAAGATGCCATTCTGATCCCATCTTCTTCTCCAAACCATCCGAGACTCTTTCTTCACCATTGAAGCTTCTCTGTGACTTGGGATGCAAGGTAAGACCTAGGGTTGTACGGATTTAGGGTTTGGTCCATACAACTTGACCCAGTTTTTGCACAAACCTAAAATAACTTCAAATGGTCGAGAATAAAGTTTTCCCGGGTTGGCCTGTCCGTACAGGCCGTACAGTCCGTACGGCCGTACAGTACGGATGACCCGAACTTTGCACATCGACCCATTTGATCCCAAACTTCTCCCAAGCCTTCTTCCTTCATAGTAAACCCCTCCTGAACCTTGTTCTAGCTCTGCATAAGCTTCTGGACCCTCCTTAGACCTTGATCAGTCTCGAAGTTGGTTTTGCCCAAGCTTTGCACATTAACCTTTAGTGAGATGGTTTATCACTTCAGGTTAACACTCCCCCTCAAGCTTGACTCTATAGATCCTGAGTCAAGCTTGGAACCCTGAAGTCCCTCCTCGTTAAAACCTTACCAAAGAAAACCCTCCTTAGGGATAAAACCTTGGCAAGGAAAGAGTAAGTTCTTTCAAGGCCTAGGGATTGGCCATTGAGTTCTTTGTGTCTAAACCAGTGTGGTGGACACAAAGAACTCTGGATCATGGCCTAACTGGTGCAGCAATGATCTACACATCTTGCGCACTCATGAACCTTCTCTTGACCTCTACATAGACCCGGTTTGGGTCTCCCCCTCTCAACTGACTTCACAGCCATCTTAGAGAAGCTAGGAAACGACCTTGATCATCTTCAGTGAGGCTCAAGCCTTGGTACTCTTCAACTCGGCCTGATCTTGGTCTCTCCCACTTTCACCTATCCTCCTGATAGGTTCAAGTGCTCGGACACACCAGATCATCCTTGATAGAGTAACCAGTACCTGATACATCATTCCACAAGTGTATCAGTCCTCAAGAGATAAACCTATCATACAAGTATATAAAGATAAGTTCAGGTTTACTCCCTTGTCTAAATGGTGAGGAGTGGCTGCTCTTCACACGCCACTTGAGTCCCTCACTTACTGAACTCCTCTCGGATCACTGAAGCTCTTCAACACTCCCCCTCAAGCTTGAGACCTCTTTAAAGGAACAAGCTTGGACGGTTTGAAGCTTCATGATCCGGCATGAACAAACCATGCAACCTTCCTTCATCACTCGCCAACTTGATGGATTGCTGGTTGATCCATCAGCTATCTCTTCAACCACCTCACTCTAGAAGCCGCATTGATAGAGTAGCCTTCTTCATACCAGCCAAGACTGCTCTGAACAGTCTCTTGACTAAGCATGCCACTGCCTAGACCCGGTTGGCCCCTTCTTCAGTTTGCTTGCAATAGTAAGGAGGAACATAGGTCACTGTACTTAGGATATTCAGGTAGCTCACTTAACTCCCCTCCTCAAGCTTGGAGTGAGTCTAGGTCCAAGCTTGCAGTGAGCAGTATAGAGCTTTAAGATCAGGAGTGCAACATCCCAAGGACTGCACATACAACCACTGATCAACCCTTTCCTTTCAGTACCAGTGCCTTAAGGTCACCAGTCTCCTCAAGACTTAGGTGATGACCTCGCCTTGTGTGTCCACCCACACACCAGCGACCACTCTCCATTGCTCTAACAATGGGCACTGCCTTCCTCTTGAACCCGGATTGGTGATGGACTGGAAAACCTCCTGAAACATCACTTAAACTCCAAGCAAGATAAGACACAAGCATTGGGATCAAACCTTGACTAATCATCAAGTTTGATCACCAATGTCACAAGCTCTACAACAGATTAAACTAGACATTATCAAGTTCTAATCTTTGCAAGCGACCTCTCTAAGCACAAGCAAGATCATTTCAGATTCAAGACAAGCTACTTAGGCAATTTTCAAGCTCCTTAATCTGTATCTGACATGAATCTAGATACATCAATATAAGGCAGCAACAAGGATGATAATATGCAATAACCTTAATCAGTCTCTAACTCATGAATGCAACCGGTTTAGATACTTTAATCAACATCAAACACACATTCATTTAGAGCTGGGATTAAGCATCCTTATCATCACACAACATCAGTCTCTATGCAACAACCTTAGGCAATTTCATTTCATGACAGCAAGCAGGTTTAGACATACTACTAACTCCCTAACAAGCTTCACTAGAATCAGGTTAAGCAAATTCTCAAACACCAAGCAAGTCTCTTTAAGCATCCTGGACATATTCTCAGGTTATTCAACTCAACACAACACACAACCAGTCATTATCACACTCAATATCAAGAAGGGACAGTAATAGCTTACAGTCAAGGAACCGGATTGATTCCTTGAATCTCCAATGGCATAAAGGTCTGGACTTTGTTGGATCTGAGAGTCTGGATCGTCACCCACCTCCTTCTCCTTCAGTCTAGGACCACCTTCTTGTATCTCCATCTCAAAAGGCCCCTCCTTTCTTCATATTATCAGCTCGGCCTTCTGGATGATCTTCTTTGGAACCCGGATGAACATGACTCTTGAACAAGATGGATCTGGGTAAGGTTCATGACGCCTCTCCATCCACCTTTGCTTTCAACGAGTCTCCTTCATCTGGTACAGACAGGAACGGCTGAGAGACAAGGAGAACACTCCACGGATTCAAGCTTCTTCTTCTTCCAGAAACAGATCTCGGATGGATGTGTCTTCAAGGTTTGGTTTTGAGATGAGAGAGAGTGTGAGGTTTGCGGAAGCTTCAGCTCAGGTTCTTGATGAACCTGGCTTTGATACCATGAAAGATTTAATAAACTATGGTTGTGTAAGTGAGAGGAACCCCAGTGGGGAAGATGAGAGCTTTACAAGGTCGGATGAGAGTGAGACTGATGAGAGAGAGAGAAAACGAGAGAGTATAGAGTTTAAGGAGACTAGAGAGAGATTAGAGAGAGACTAAGAGATTTGTGAAGAGAAAGGGGAGAACCCCTTATTCAGCTTATCATTTACCATCGACATACAAGGGTATATATAGATAAAGAGAGCAACAATTAGGGTTTACAAGGTTTGAAATGAGTGAACCAGAGGCTCTACACGTTCTGGATACAGCCTGGCTGGTCAAGGGTGAACTTGGCTGAGAATAGGCCACCAAGGTCCATGTATCTGTCCAGTCAACAGTCTAGGTTCATAGTCCAAGCTCCCCTTCCTTTCCAGCCTGTAAAGGCATAAACCTTATCCTCAGCAAGCAGCATCTCGCATATCCTTCCCAAGATGCCATTCTGATCCCATCTTCTTCTCCAAACCATCCGAGACTCTTTCTTCACCATTGAAGCTTCTCTGTGACTTGGGATGCAAGGTAAGACCTAGGGTTGTACGGATTTAGGGTTTGGTCCGTACAACTTGACCCGGTTTTTGCACAAACCTAAAATAACTTCAAATGGTCGAGAATAAAGTTTTCCCGGGTTGGCCCGTCCGTACAGGCCGTACAGTCCGTACGGCCGTACAGTACGGATGACCCGAACTTTGCACTGTTAGAATTCATGAGTGTTTGTCTCATGTCAAGAGAGTATTTAGTCAACTTGTGACTAAATTCCCTTCTACCAACAACAAGAACTCACAACTACAAGGAAGAGACAATCAACTTGTGATTGAATCCTCTCAGCAAAACACTCTACACACCATCTAAATCTAACAAGATAAAGTGGCTGTGAGATTGATACAAGAACTAGAATTAAACTATCTCTAGTATGAATCTATCCTTGTGAAGTAACACAACACTTATAGTTTGTGTACTTAAGACTAAAAAGAGATAGAATCAGTAAGCTAGAGTAAGAGAAGATTAATAAAGAGTTTAGAGGTGATTTTAACAAGTATTAGGCTGCCTTAAGAGAGGAAGAGCTAAGGTAGCCTCTAAACCATGATGCTTAACTCCTTACATTGTAAATATTGATTAAACACAAGCAAGAGAGAGAGAGCCACGAATTTAGAGTGAGAAACTTGTTCTTCTTACTTACTTCATTCAGAATCAAGATACAACACATATATAGAGTTTAAACTTGCATGAAAGGGGACAAGGAGACAAGAACATCATAATTGGGTTTGGAATAGTAATATCCACTTCCAACAACTCCAATTTGAATTTGAACTTGTAGATCCACATTTGAACTTCAAATCCCCTTCTAGAAGCTCTCTTAGGCGTGCTCAGGTTGAGCTGAGAAAGCCTCTCAGCTTCCTTGCCTTCCAAGCCACTCTAGATTAAATCACTCTTGCTTGAGCGGGCAGCAGAACACCTGCAACTTGTAACTGGTGTAACTTCCAAACCATAACTCTTTTTGGACTGATTCCAATTCGCCGCGTGCCCTTGATGAGTGTAGAATGTAGGACAATTGGTTTCATGGTCAAATTCTTCATGGTTAAGAATTTACACCCCTTTTCCTGAGACATGCCAGTGTGAACTCCATCACTAGCATTTTTCTTCTTCATTCTAATACTCCCCCTCAAGCTTGACCATAGGAGATCCTTGGGCAAGCTTGGAACCTTGAAGAAGCTCCCTCATTAAAAACCTTAGCAAGAAAACCTCATGGGACAAAACTTTCTAAGGGAAAAAGAGTGGACTTCTACAAAGCCTAGGGATTGGCCAATGAGTTCTATGTGTCTTAGAACCAGTGTGGTTGGACACATAGACTCTGGATCAAGGCCTTTCTTAAACAGCAAGTATGAACTCCATAACTTGCGCACATCATTTCTTGGATCATCTCTTCTACAAGCTGGTTTGTTGTCTCCCTCTTTCTTGTGACTTCTTGCCATCTTCAAGGAGAGTTATGGTCTACCAGCTTCTGCTATAGAGAACTCCAAGTACCTTCTACATAATGCATAAACACTTGCATCAATTCTCAAGGCATAAACCAATCAATTCATATTTATAGATTGAAATGGTTACTCCCCTTGCATATGGTTGGTATGAATGGTGAGGAGTGTCTCTTGGACACTTGAATCCTCCAAATTATCTGAGGTGAGGCAATGGACGACTTGGACCTTCAGGATAGCTCACCATTACCCCTCCTCAAGCATGATCCGGAGAGAATAAGTGAAGGATCAAGCTTGGAAGTGAGCACATTGAGTATTGAAACCAGGAGCGCATCACCCCTACAGCTGCGCTTAAGTCAACCGGTTCCTCCCTTAGTCTTTTCTCCACTGCCTCTTGTAAGTCTTTTGAACCAGGAGCTCAACACCCAAACAGGCTGCGCTTCTTCAACCGGTTTCACATACAAAACATCTCTCCATGGTCAGGAATGTACATCATGTGTAGGCTCTGAATGACACAGGAATATACATCATGTGTAGGCTCTGATCAGCATGGACAATGTCCTTATTCTTTGTCTTGGACTGGTGATGAACAGAGACAACACTTGTGTACCTGAAACACCACTCAAACTCCAGCAAGAATTAGACCACACACACTAGGATCAGATCTTGATAACTCACCAATTCTGATCCCAATGATTTAAGAAAAGTAACCAGTGAATAAGTAACCAGAGAGTAAGTGAATGAGTAACAAGAGAGTGAGAGAATGAGTAACCAGAGTATTAGTAGAATGATCCATGGCATGGTCCATGATCAAACTGGGAGAGAACCAGTCACATCTGAGCTGATCCATCAACTTCACCCAAAAGGTCTCCATTGGTTCTAACTTCAGTATGCGCTTGCACCTCCAGGCAATAGACTCCTTCTGTCAAGCTGATGCATCGCTTTCCACCAGACTCTTCACACCAGGTTCTTCAAGCTGGGGCAATCGGTTCTAACTTCAGATATGTTCTGTGCCCATACATTTAACTTCATGCCTCAATGAGACTATGATCATATCAGTAATTTGAATCTGTAAACTTAGAACATCAAAGACAGAATCAGTGGTGGAACTTCCTAGTGAGGGCACACTCACGCTTGTGGAAGTTCCAAGAGTGCCAAAGAGAGTGAATGATCATTGTAAAATGAGAGAAAGAGATTGTAAGAATATGATAACAAGACTGAGAATATAAGTAACCAAAAGTGTCGTGGATGATGGTGAGATGGAGAGTATAAGCGGAAACATCTTCAGTCCATGACCTTCGAGGTTCTATGGCTGAGAAAAACATCAAACCACAGCCCTAAGGTGTTCATGGTTGATCACCAATTCTGGAGGGGCAATGACTTCTCAACCAGTCTTTCATTACATGGATGCAAGGACATGCTCCCTTCAAGAGATTCCTGCAACCTTAACAACAACAATAACTCATTAAGAGATTAGATCACGCAAAGGTGATTTCTGGAGAACAGAACAAGAGTCAATGGAATACAATTCTTTATCCATCAACCAAGTTCAAAAGCCATAAAGGCCAAGAGAAGAAAACCTTTTCTTTCAAAGAAATCTTCTAAAGCAATTTTAAAATTTTTTTTTTCTAAGGAATTAAAACCTTTTACAATGGCTTTAATAAACCAAGAATTCATCAAGAACTTATCAAAAATAATTTTAAAATACTTTTCCAGAATTTAAAAAAAATACTTTCCAAAACCTTTTCATAAGGAAAATCAATTTTCAAAAAAAAAACAATTTCAAGAGTATTCAAACTCAAAACAATCCTTTAATTCACTCTCCATTCCTCAAGCATAGATTTTTACAGATTTAATAGCCCAAGCTTATTAAGAGAAACAAGAGGAGAGGAATAAAAGAGTTTCAAATCACAATGCAAAACATTTTTCAGAATTCAAAATCCTTTCAAAGAACACACATATCTTTGAAATCGATTTTTTTCAAGTGTTTTTCAAGACACAAGTTTAATCTTTTCTCCCTCCCTCAAGCAGGTATGAACAGACTTTTATTCTTTCATCCAAAATCTTAAACAATGAGGAGATCAAGGGGAGAGTCATTGATTTAAAAAAAAACATTTAAAGACTTGCATCTTGAGTAAACACTCAGATTTTGAAATCATAACTCATCTAAACTCTCTACTGTCCAAGTTTTGAATCCTAGCCACATAGCTCCTCAAAACTAATTTAAGTCAGAGAGAGAGAGAGAGTTTCAGATGAAGAAACAGACACAAAAGAAGTGAGTTCATCCCAAGAAGAGCAACAAGGCTCTGATACCATGTTAGAATTCATGAGTGTTTGTCTCATGTCAAGAGAGTATTTAGTCAACTTGTGACTAAATTCCCTTCTACCAACAACAAGAACTCACAACTACAAGGAAGAGACAATCAACTTGTGATTGAATCCTCTCAGCAAAACACTCTACACACCATCTAAATCTAACAAGATAAAGTGGCTGTGAGATTGATACAAGAACTAGAATTAAACTATCTCTAGTATGAATCTATCCTTGTGAAGTAACACAACACTTATAGTTTGTGTACTTAAGACTAAAAAGAGATAGAATCAGTAAGCTAGAGTAAGAGAAGATTAATAAAGAGTTTAGAGGTGATTTTAACAAGTATTAGGCTGCCTTAAGAGAGGAAGAGCTAAGGTAGCCTCTAAACCATGATGCTTAACTCCTTACATTGTAAATATTGATTAAACACAAGCAAGAGAGAGAGAGCCACGAATTTAGAGTGAGAAACTTGTTCTTCTTACTTACTTCATTCAGAATCAAGATACAACACATATATAGAGTTTAAACTTGCATGAAAGGGGACAAGGAGACAAGAACATCATAATTGGGTTTGGAATAGTAATATCCACTTCCAACAACTCCAATTTGAATTTGAACTTGTAGATCCACATTTGAACTTCAAATCCCCTTCTAGAAGCTCTCTTAGGCGTGCTCAGGTTGAGCTGAGAAAGCCTCTCAGCTTCCTTGCCTTCCAAGCCACTCTAGATTAAATCACTCTTGCTTGAGCGGGCAGCAGAACACCTGCAACTTGTAACTGGTGTAACTTCCAAACCATAACTCTTTTTGGACTGATTCCAATTCGCCGCGTGCCCTTGATGAGTGTAGAATGTAGGACAATTGGTTTCATGGTCAAATTCTTCATGGTTAAGAATTTACACCCCTTTTCCTGAGACATGCCAGTGTGAACTCCATCACTAGCATTTTTCTTCTTCATTCTAATATGCACATCGACCCATTTGATCCCAAACTTCTCCCAAGCCTTCTTCCTTCATAGTAAACCCCTCCTGAACCTTGTTCTAGCTCTGCATAAGCTTCTGGACCCTCCTTAGACCTTGATCAGTCTCGAAGTGGGTTTTGCCCAAGCTTTGCACATTAACCTTTAGTGAGATGGTTTATCACTTCAGGTTAACAACCAGACCGTTCAGCACAAGTCACTTTCACACACAGAACCTCGGCCAGAGCATCTTTATTTTATTCATTTCCTTTTGTCTGTTCAGAAGTGTACAGAAGGCATCTTGCCTATTTAAGTTACTTGTATGCAGTTTACACAAAGCAAGGAATAAAATCTCCTTCTCTATTCTCTCTTATTCTCTCGTGCAAACACTTCTCTCTCTCTCTCTCCTCCTGTTCTCGAATCAAACTCCCCTTTTCTCTTGTGTTCTTCATTCTGTTTTTAACAAAACTTACATGGTATCAGAGCCTTTTGGCTCCTAAACCTATTTTTTCTTTTCAACCGATCAGTTCTTGAGTTTCTTGAAGAACATCCTTTTATCCAGTGGATAATAGCTCTGTTCTTGTGAGTTCTTCAACTGTTCTTCATCTTTGTTTGCTTCTTATTTTCTTGAGACATAGAGAGATAGCTTGTTCCTATTTGTTTTCTGTCTAAACTCTTATCCAGAAACCAAATATTTTCCAGTTTTCTTTCAAAACCCTCAAGAACACCCTTTTACCCACTGGATAATAGCAACTCGAAATGGAGCAAAACAAGGCAGTGGTGATTCCAGTCACTCTTAAAGGAGTGAACTACCTTCTATGGTCAAGATTGATCAAGAATGCCCTTGGTGAAAGAGGTTTATGGTCCCATATCACTCCTGGTGAGGCGCCAAAACAAACCAGCCAAGGAGAAGATGGAAAGGAGATTGTGGTGGTAGATGAAGGCAAATGGAGTCAAGAGGACTTTATGGTGCTGAATATCATCCAGAGCTCACTTGATGGTCCCATAATGGAGGCCTACTCTTACTGTGAAACCGCAAAGGAGTTGTGGGATACACTACAGAAGGTGTATGGTAACATATCCAACCTCAGTAGTGTTGGATTTTCACCAGAGTATGTGGATCTGGGTTTGTGTGTGATGAACAAGCCTTTAAGGCAATGATGAACACGAAATGAAGAAGAGAATGGGTTCTGGTTTACTTGTGTGAACTTGAATCAGAATCAGAGACTAAGAGAGACTAAGAGAGATTAAAAGACTAAGAAAGGGGAAGACTTGAGAGGGATTCGAATCAAGAACACAACAAGCTTTATTTCTGAAGTGGAGAGGGGTTTTCCCCCTTACTCCCTTGAATAATAAACTCGACAGGATACACAATATATAGAGAGAGATGGAAGGCTACACGGATCAAAACCCTAAGGAATAAGCATGTGAAGTCAAGGTAACCAGGCTGGTTAATTTGAAACTTGTGGCTCAGAAGCTCCACACGTTTGGACAGGCTGGAAAGGCTCTTCCTTTGCTTTTGGACGGATGGATAAGGTTTCTTATCCATAAACCTTATCCATAAACGGCTCCTTGCCCTTTCTTTCTTCCTTTGGTGAGTGGATAAGGTTATCCACTCCTCAGCTCTTTCCAGGAAGCTTCCTTGGTCGAATATACCAAGGTATCTTCTCTTTCTTGCCCAAACCTTCTCTTTAGTCCCAAGTCTTCTGATGTGATCATGGAAAGCACCAAGGAATATGATGTGATCATGGAAGAGGGCAAAGAGATCTTAGACGAGCCCCATGATGCCACAAAGCACCAGCAGCCTGGTGAAGATGCTCTAGCCATTCCAGAAGGTCCCATGACTCATTCCAGAGTCAAGAAACTTAAGGAGACTGTTGTAGGATTGCTCACTTCACATCCACAACAAGAAGAAGGTCTTGGACAAGGTTTGATCCGAGATGTCTTGAACACCATTCAAGCCATCTCTACATCAAGCTGAGTTAGTGTCTAGGCAAGACATTTGGTGTGTGCTCTTTTCCTTGCTTTTGGTTTTGTCCCACGAGGTTTTCCGGAGGAAGGTTTTTAACGAGGCCACGACTTGTCTTACAAATCACTTAGGCTCTATCTCGGCCCAAGACCAGTAGAAGTATTACATTTTAAGCTTATATTATGTTATAAACTATAGTTTCCATTTTTTAAAGTTTTCGAAACCCTAGAGAGTATGTTCTCTGGTTTCTTTTATTTAAGGGTTTTCCCTAACCCTGTTGTAGACACGCAATCTTTTATCAAAAAAAAACTAGTTTTCTCTCTTCTCTCTTGTCTTTGACGAGTTGAAGGTTTCTGGTGTGTAATATCCAGAGTTAAGGGCTTCTTATTTGGTGTGTCATATCCAGATCAGTCGCCTAGGAGTATCAAGAGATCATCCATCCCTCTTGTGTCACCATTCAATCCACAAACCTTGAAGAACTTGAGTCTCTGATTCGTTCTTGCAAGGATCTATCCATTCCCATCAACCAAAGAGCATCCTAGGGGCGCAACAAGTGGTATCAGAGCAACTTTGGTTGGGAAGTGCTCGTTTTCTCTCTTATTATTTTTGTTTCATCCGTGTTTCATCTCTATTACCTTGTTTAAGCAATTGATCTAATCTGTTTAGGGCTGCTCGAGTTTCATAAGAGACTAGACAAGTTTTTAAACTTTTCCTTTTTGCTTGCGAGAGACCCTAGAGAGAGAGAAACCCTAGCCGCACAAGTTATCTTTTTCCTTTTAGATCACTTTGTTTCATCTGTTTAACTTGTTAATCACCTTGAATACGAGTAGATTAAGGTTGTTTAGGCTGCTAGAAAACCTTAGAGAAGTTTAGACAAAGTTTAAAGAATTTCCTTTTTGCTTGAAATCAGAAACCCTAGTTCCTTTTTACCTAGCTGAATTATCCTTTTTGCTTTTGTCTTGCAAAACAAGCTTGATTTCGTGTTCTCCTTTTTCCTTTTTGCTTGTCTTGTTACCTAGAAACCTTTTACTGGTTATTTTCGTTTTCCTTTGTGCAGGAAGCAATAGGGACCGAGTCTGAGGAGGAAGCAACTTTGTTACCATGGCAGGAGATCAGAAAGGAGTCCTCACTAAGGAAGAAAGGCTGTTACTTAAAGCTATGAATGCTCAGCTGCAGCAGATGATGAAAACCAGCCATGATAAACTCTGGCAGGAGTTTAGACAGGATCTCCAACAAGCTAATGGTCATGGAGAGCCACACTTCAAGCAACCAGCCAACACATGGAGCAGACCACGCTAATCTTCTCTCACTCCTAAATCAATTGATCTTTGTTCTGATTATAAACCACTTACTGATATTCGACTCTATGCTTTTTCAGGAAAAGGTGACTATCTAGAGTGGGAAAGAACCATGGACAAGTGGCTGCATTACAACAGAATATTGAAGAAGGAAAGATTAGTTTTTGCAATTTCTCAACTCAAAGGAAATGCTTATAAGTTGTGGTTGCAAGAAGAAGATGATCGCAGGTTCTACAAGGAACCAACTATCACCACGTGGGAGAGCCTAAAGTTGTTACTAAGGGAAAAGTATGCATACAAAGGCAACACTTCCCTAAAGTCTCCAGTGAAGGAAGTCACATCTAGCAAGGCAGTAACCTGTTACAGCAAAGATAAAACAGAAAAACATTCCTGGTTCAGTGAGGAAGATAAAAAGAATTTATTACAAGTAATGATGGATGTGGAGAAGCAATTCAAGAGGACCAACCCTGGACGTTCATCAAAGCACCCAGAACCAGACTCAGCTGCACAATCAGATTTAACTGCACTAACTCAAGAAGCTCAAACAGAAACATCTTTGGTAAAAAGAAAGTTTGGGACAGAACAAGAGTGTTCTCTTTTCTTACCTCAGCCTGAATTCAATTTCAGTACTTCTTGTGATGAACTAACTTTTATTGAACCGGTGCAACCGAGTAGCCTTGTTTTAGTGTCACAGGTTGCAAAAGAAGAATCAGTAGATAGAGAACCAGAGCAATCAACACAAGGAGAAGAGTTGGAACATCAGAACAGCTTGCAGTCTAACCCAACTCCTAAACCCTTGTCTCATAACCAGCAAAAGCACTGTAAGGAAGCTAAAGTGGTTAGTTCTGTGCCTATAATGTGTGTTAAAGTGTGTACTAAAGACATAAAACGTTTTGATCTTGACAAAGTAAAAGGTTTTTGTGTTTCAAAATCTGTTTCTGAAAACATGTTTAAATCTTTTAAAGAACTTGAACCAGAAAACCTATTTGATCAAAAACGTTTTCCAAATCAAAATAAAAACGTTTCTGGTCATGTTTTGAGTCTTGATCAGTTTCTGAAATATAGCAAAAGCTTTGACCACTTTGAAAAGGTTTTAGAGCTTGAGTTGAAACAAACTGATTTCTGTTTTAGACAACCTTGTGATTCATTTGCTAGAACTGAAGAGAAGAGTTTCGTTGTGAATTTTCCTAGGCATGATTTGAACACTGATGATTGTTTTGCATCCACATATGTCTTGAAAGAACCTAGGAAGTTGCATGAACCGAAATTGCATCATTCTGATTTTAGGTTTGAAATTTTGAAATCTGCAAATATCTCTGAGCTTGAGATTGATTGTTTGTGTGCTGAAAATGTTTATAAACGTGTGGGATTGTTAGTTGATGATATCTTAGTATATAACACGTTCTTTGATAAACTCATTGCACTTCTGAAACTTGAGATAAATGGTTCTAGATGTATTGTTTTGTGCCTTGTTAACATACTGGTCTACAATACCTTCTTTGACATGATAACCCACTTGACTTGTCCAAAAGAAGCTGAGAAAGGTACAGGTGAAAATAGGGACTATAAAGATCAGAGAATCAATGATGAATCCTTGGCTAAGTTGGAGACACAACAAGCAAATCTTGAAAACTGTCTAGTCGCCAGCTGTGATATAGGAGCATTCATAAGATCATATCTCATCAACAAGAACGATTTAGGCCATGAAACCAACTACATTAGAAACTTAACTCATCAGGCTATCACGTCGATTTGGAATGATGTCCAAAGCTTCTCAGGTGAAAGAGTTATGGGTTCTACAAGTCAGGTGATCCTATCTCTGCTTTGTTTGAATTTTGCTAAGTTTAGAACATCTCAAACCTATCTATGGCGACCAGGTGAGCATGCTAAGATAAGTGGTCATGTTTTCAATGATTCTTTTATCACTCTTCACACAGATATAATACTCTTGTTTTTATCAAAAGAGCCATGTGCAGATTATGATGAAGCTTGGAAGCATACAAGGAGAAAGGACAAGAATGTGGAAGACAAGCGGTTCAAGCCACCTGATTTGGATCAGGATAAGCACCAAGACATCACTGGCTTCATTCTCATCAAAGAAGCACCACCAGACGCAGCACACAAACCAAAACCGAGCAAAGCACAATTGGGATCAGATTATTACTCTTTGATAAATTTTTATGCGCTAACTTGCTTTGTTTCAATGTATCTGGTTTGAGTAATGAATCAGGAACTAAATGGATCAATGCCTTCTATATATCCGAACCAGTCAGCAACAATGCCTATCAAAGAGGCTTGCAAGGTAAGTGTAACCTGATTTCAAACTTTGATGTTACTGACTTGGTCCCCTCTATTGCAGATAAACAGATTTGAGGACAAATCTTTTTGAAGAGGGAGGGGATGATGTGATCATGGAAAGCACCAAGGAATATGATGTGATCATGGAAGAGGGCAAAGAGATCTTAGACGAGCCCCATGATGCCACAAAGCACCAGCAGCCTGGTGAAGATGCTCTAGCCATTCCAGAAGGTCCCATGACTCATTCCAGAGTCAAGAAACTTAAGGAGACTGTTGTAGGATTGCTCACTTCACATCCACAACAAGAAGAAGGTCTTGGACAAGGTTTGATCCGAGATGTCTTGAACACCATTCAAGCCATCTCTACATCAAGCTGAGTTAGTGTCTAGGCAAGACATTTGGTGTGTGCTCTTTTCCTTGCTTTTGGTTTTGTCCCACGAGGTTTTCCGGAGGAAGGTTTTTAACGAGGCCACGACTTGTCTTACAAATCACTTAGGCTCTATCTCGGCCCAAGACCAGTAGAAGTATTACATTTTAAGCTTATATTATGTTATAAACTATAGTTTCCATTTTTTAAAGTTTTCGAAACCCTAGAGAGTATGTTCTCTGGTTTCTTTTATTTAAGGGTTTTCCCTAACCCTGTTGTAGACACGCAATCTTTTATCAAAAAAAAACTAGTTTTCTCTCTTCTCTCTTGTCTTTGACGAGTTGAAGGTTTCTGGTGTGTAATATCCAGAGTTAAGGGCTTCTTATTTGGTGTGTCATATCCAGATCAGTCGCCTAGGAGTATCAAGAGATCATCCATCCCTCTTGTGTCACCATTCAATCCACAAACCTTGAAGAACTTGAGTCTCTGATTCGTTCTTGCAAGGATCTATCCATTCCCATCAACCAAAGAGCATCCTAGGGGCGCATCATCTTCTATCTTTCTTACAAACCCTAAACCTTCCTTGCCTCACACGTTTTGATACTGCCTTGGGTTACAAGTCTTGGTCATTTTAGGATCCCTTGATGTGCCCTAACCTTCCCAAGACTCAAAACATCTTTTAAGAACAAATGGTCGAGTATTTGATGTTTCTGGGTCGAGTCTGGTCCGTACGGATCCGTACAGTCCGTACAGTCCGTACGGATCCGTACAGTCCGTACACCTCACCCAAACATGGACCATTTGAACCCTTCTCTTCCCTAAAGCTTCCCAAGGTCTTCCTTAGACTTCTCCATGATGTTTCATAGCCTCTTGTACACTTAGAAGCTATCCACAGCCTTCTACGTTCTTGTTGCACAAGATCTCTTCTCATCATCTATCTTCTTTGCCTCCATCTCATCTCTCTCTTGTTCATTTGTATCTCTTCAAGTTAACACTCCCCCTCAAGCTTGACTCTAGTGATCCTAAGTCAAGCTTGGAACCTTGAAGTCACTCCTCATTAAAAACCTTATGAGAGAAAACCCTCCTTAGGGATAAAACCCTCATAAGGAAAAGAGTAAGCTCCTTCAAGGCCTAGGGATTGGCCATTGAGTTCTTTGTGTCTTAACCAGTGTGGTGGACACAAAGAACTCTGGATCATGGCCCTCACTGTGGTGCAAGTCTGGACCGACTCTCATTGCACACCACTAACTCTTATTGAGCTCATCTAGCTCATCTCATACTGGTCTTGGTCTCTCCCCCTTTCACCCAACTTCTTGTTGGGTTAAGCGCTCGGATGACCAGCTACTCACACCATTGAGTACCATCTTCATTCTCTGCCTTTGTTGCTTCTTCTTCTTGAATAACCACCAAGGACTCCATCTTCACAGATCATTGAAGCTTCTCAATACTCCCCCTCAAGCTTGACCATGTGGAACAAGTCAAGCTTGCAAGGATTGCTTCATGATCTTGATCAACACACCACTGCCCACTCCTTTCTGATCTCGCCACCTTGAATGGAATGCTGGAAGATACCTCAGCTAACTCTTCAACAACCTCACTTCAGAAGCCGCATTGTAGAGTCACCTTCTTCTTCACACAGCCAAGAGTGCTCTGACCACTCTCTTGTCTAGACTCGCCAATGTCTAAACCCGGATGGCTCCATCTTCTATTCCTGGTGCAATGGTGAGGAGGAACCAGGTCTTGAACTTAGATCATCAGGTAGCTCACTCAAGTCCCCACCTCAAGCTTGAATTGAGTCTAGGTTCAAGCTTGAAAGTGAGCCTGAATGAGCATCCAAACCAGGAGCACACCACCCTAACAGCTGCGCTTAAACCACTGGTCCACCTTCATGTCTTCAGCTTCAAGTACCCTTCAGGTCACCGGCCTCCTCAAGCTTCAGTGATGACCTCTTCCTTCTTGTGTGCCTTGAACCAGGAGCTCAACAACCTTCATGGTCTGCGCTTCTTATAACCGGCTACTACACCAAGAACCTTCCCATCTCTCTCTTGTTCATTTGTATCTCTTCAAGTTAACACTCCCCCTCAAGCTTGACTCTAGTGATCCTAAGTCAAGCTTGGAACCTTGAAGTCACTCCTCATTAAAAACCTTATGAGAGAAAACCCTCCTTAGGGATAAAACCCTCATAAGGAAAAGAGTAAGCTCCTTCAAGGCCTAGGGATTGGCCATTGAGTTCTTTGTGTCTTAACCAGTGTGGTGGACACAAAGAACTCTGGATCATGGCCCTCACTGTGGTGCAAGTTTGGACCGACTCTCATTGCACACCACTAACTCTTATTGAGCTCATCTAGCTCATCTCATACTGGTCTTGGTCTCTCCCCCTTTCACCCAACCTCTTGTTGGGTTAAGCGCTCGGATGACCAGCTACTCACACCATTGAGTACCATCTTCATTCTCTGCCTTGGTTGCTTCTTCTTGAATAACCACCAAGGACTCCATCTTCACAGATCATTGAAGCTTCTCAATAAGTAGGGTCTTTGAAGTGAAGAAAGCTATCAACTGCTTGAACCAGGAAGACATGGACTTTAACCAACACTTTGGTAAGTTCAGAGCTCTCTGGGCAGAGCTGGAGATGTTGAGGCCATGTACCACTGACCCTACTACCCTGAATGAGAGGCGTGAGCAAGACAAAGTGTTTGGTCTACTCCTCACTCTCAACCCAACTTACAACGACCTCATTAAGCATATTCTGAGGGCTGATAAGCTACCAAGTCTAGAAGAGGTGTGCTCCCAAATCCAGAAGGAACAAGGCTCAGTTGGTTTGTTTGGAGGAAAAGGAGAACTCAACTTAGCCAACAAGGCTGAGATAGTATCTGCAAACAAGGCCTTCTTCAAACCAGAAGATAGGAAGAAGTCAGTGACTTGTGATCATTGTAGGAAGGTCGGCCACATGAAGAACCAGTGCTGGATCCTTCACCTTCATTTCCGTCCTCCATCAAGATTCAACCAGGCTAGAGCACATGAGGCTATTCATCAGAATGTCCAGCCCACCATTCAACCGGTGCATCAACAGAATGGAGGGAGAGCCATGAACTCCACTGCTCACATTGCTGGAACATCTACTCAGCTTAACCAGGAGGACTCTCTAATCCGCAAGTCAGACATTGAGGCTCTCATAAAAGCCCTCAATGCCAACTCTGGTAACATCAGTAGTAATGTTCATAATGCTTTAAATACAATTCAGAACATATCTCAACCTGCTAGGCCATTGATCATAGATTCAGGGGCATCTCATCATATGATCAAAGATGCTGAACTGATTAGTAATGTTAAACCTGCTCTTGGAAATGTGATGATTGCAAATGGTGATAAGGTACCCATTGAGGGCATAGGGAACTTGAACTTGTTTGGTAGAGAGTCTAAAGCCTTATATATGCCTACATTTGCATCTAACTTGCTCTCAGTTAAGAAAACGACTTCTGATCTTAATTGTCATGTGATTTTTAGTCCTAATGAAGTTCATTTTCAGGATATTGAGACAAGTAAGATGATTGGAAAGGGTGTAAGCAAAGGAGACCTCTATTTGCTTGAAGACACCATGCTTAAATCAGATTTACCTTATGCTCTTAGTTCTGCTTCTGTTTTAGATTCTAATGTATTATGGCATGCTAGATTAGGTCATCCTCATTCTCGTGCCTTAGGATTGATGTTCCCTAATCTGTCTTTTAGGAATGATAGCTGTGAAGCTTGTATCCTTGGCAAACATTGCAAAACCGTTTTTACTAAATCAACCACTATTTATGAACTCAGATGCACTCAGATGTCTGGACTGTGTGAGAATGGAGAGAATATGGTGAGAATGAAAGTGTGTGAGAGTCTGGTTGAGAGAAAACAAGAGAATTGATGAGAGACAATAGTATGAGGCAGAATTGGCTTGTATGAGAGAATGAAAGATTATGGAGAGTTTAAGAGAGTTTCTGAGTATGAGAGTGTATGAGACTTAGAGAGAATATGAGAGTGTAAGAACCAGAGAGAATAATGAAGGAGGAGGCTCAATTCTCCTTAGATATTTCGTGGGTTACATGTGGGGGCTTTATAGCCAAGATACAAGAAACTCACAAGACTACAAACACATTAAACTAACAATAAAAGAGGAAACTAAACTAATAATATTGTATGGAAAGAAGATTCAGAACTGGCTGGACAGACTGGTGTAGAGCAGGCTGGTGTGGACAGACTGGCATGTCCAGAGAAGAAGAAAGAGACAGGAGGAGAGGCACAGCCTTCCTTGGTGATAGTGACAAGTCTACAAAACTTCTTATGCACCCCATGTGACTTCTTCTTGCTTAATTCAAACCAGATTGATCCAATTGCATTCAAACTGAATTTCCTTGACTTCTGGAACTTCAGCCACGTCCACAAGGTCTTCCCCACTCATTCCTTGCCTTGCAAGTAAAGTATGGTTAGGTTTTTGATGAACTGTAGGGAGCTTCTAATCTTCTTACTTTGCTGTCCCGGTTTGAACCTTAATCCAGCTTGCTTCTCTTCTTCTCTTTCTTTCATTATTCCAACACTCCCCCTCAAGCTTGACCATAGGAATCCTTGGACAAGCTTGGAACTGAGATTACTTGCCTCATTAAAAACCTAATTATAGGGAAAAAGAGTACAAGCAATCCAGCCTAGGTTTAGATAACTTTATTGGCCAGGAAGGGCACCACTCCTTTCCTGCTTCACACTCAATTGGTTCCATTTGAACCTTCTTCTTATTTCACAGCTTGTCTCCCCCTTGTTTCTGAGTTCTTGCCTTCTTCATGGTGAGATCAAGCCAACATGTCTTTGGGATGATAATGAGGAGTGTCTGCCCTCCTGGCTTGCACTTGAATTCCTCACTTCATCCGTCTTCCGAATGGCCTTGCAACATGACTTGTAGAACTGACTTGATAGGGGGACTTTGCAAAGAGTTAGCTGCCATCTTTTCAGTGAACTGCCTTCTCTTTGCTCAGCCAAGTATATCCCTGTTCAACTCCATTTTTTTCCTTTGCTTCAGCTTCAACAATGGGTCATTGGCTTCTCATTAACCCATCAACAATGGGTCATTGGTTTCTGCATCAAGGTCTTTGCTCCTCAAGCTTGACCAGAGAATGAGAGTATATGGCCAAGCTTGAAGTTGAGAGCCAATGACAGCCACCACCTTGAGACCACAGCCCTCTTGGCTTGAATTGTGGCCTTTTTCTCTTGAGGAACTTCCTCTTCACCCTCTTGGCTTCAGGTAAGACCTCTTGAGCAATCTCTCCACAGTACCAATCTTCCTCTCTACCATCTTGGGAGTTAATGAACACAATCAGTGTCCAAAGTGTTGTTGGGTAGTGGGAATCTCTCCATGGACAGGAATTTACATCTTCTGTAGGCTCTGAACACATGGGCTTCTTGCTCTTAATTTAAGGAGGCACAGCTTATCAAGAACCGAAGCTGGTTTCTTGAACTTCCAGCCCCATGGGGGCTTAGTGAAACTGAAGAGGTTTGAGGTGTGGATTGAATATCCAACACCTCTTCTTGATGATTCTCTCCCTCCGGTCAAGGATAAACTTTAAAACCATCCTGTCCTCTTGCTGGTTGTGGGTCTTGGTGGTCAGAGACTGAGCTTCAGCTTTGTTGGCCAAATAATGATTTGAACAGCCTATCTTTGAAACTTTTTCAGTGACCTTGATGCAGAAACCATTTCTTCCAAAGGTTTTCTTCAGCATTTTGGACAAGAGGAGGTGATTTTGTTTCTTCTTTGGACCCCTTTCAGTCTCTGGAGTCGCCATTTCACTTGTGGTCTCCATCATGGAGAGTTTGGACCAGTGGACAAGAGAATGTACCCACTGGTTTTTCAAGAGACAAAACTGGAGACTGATACTTTGATGAAGCTTGTTGAACTCCTGGAAGACCTTTGGACCAGTGGATAAAGAGTTGCACCCAAGATAGTTTTGACAGAGATTTTGACAGAGATTTTGCGGAAGTAAGAATAGGTTTTCAGGAGCTTTTAGGCTCTGATACCATGTGAGAATGGAGAGAATATGGTGAGAATGAAAGTGTGTGAGAGTCTGGTTGAGAGAAAACAAGAGAATTTATGAGAGACAATAGTATGAGGCAGAATTGGCTTGTATGAGAGAATGAAAGATTATGGAGAGTTTAAGAGAGTTTCTGAGTATGAGAGTGTATGAGACTTAGAGAGAATATGAGAGTGTAAGAACCAGAGAGAATAATGAAGGAGGAGGCTCAATTCTCCTTAGATATTTCGTGGGTTACATGTGGGGGCTTTATAGCCAAGATACAAGAAACTCACAAGACTACAAACACATTAAACTAACAATAAAAGAGGAAACTAAACTAATAATATTGTATGGAAAGAAGATTCAGAACTGGCTGGACAGACTGGTGTAGAGCAGGCTGGTGTGGACAGACTGGCATGTCCAGAGAAGAAGAAAGAGACAGGAGGAGAGGCACAGCCTTCCTTGGTGATAGTGACAAGTCTACAAAACTTCTTATGCACCCCATGTGACTTCTTCTTGCTTAATTCAAACCAGATTGATCCAATTGCATTCAAACTGAATTTCCTTGACTTCTGGAACTTCAGCCACGTCCACAAGGTCTTCCCCACTCATTCCTTGCCTTGCAAGTAAAGTATGGTTAGGTTTTTGATGAACTGTAGGGAGCTTCAAATCTTCTTACTTTGCTGTCCCGGTTTGAACCTTAATCCAGCTTGCTTCTCTTCTTCTCTTTCTTTCATTATTCCAACAGACTGCTCCATGTGTTTCTAGAGAAAACCATAAATACTTTGTCACCTTTATAGATGAGAAATCAAAGTACACTTGACTAACCTTAATTCAATCTAAAGATAGAGTGTTAGAAGCTTTTATAAACTTTCAGAGCTATGTCACTAATCATTTCAATGCCAAGATTAAAATTTTTAGGTCAGACAATGGTGGTGAATACACAAGCCCATGCATTCAAAAGTCATCTAGCCAGACATGGAATCATTCATCAAACCAGCTGCCCATACACACCACAACAAAATGGAGTGGCAGAGAGTTAGAATCGACATCTTATGGAGGTTGCCAGAAGCATGATGTTCCACACAAAAGTTCCAAAACGTTTTTGGGGTGATGCTGTGGTCTCAGCATGCTATCTAAATAAACAGAACTCCTACAAGGGTCCTCCATGATGTCTCTCCCTTTGAGGTATTGAATAAAAACAAACCCTCTCTTGATCATTTGCGTGTGTTTGGGTGCCTCTGTTTTGTTTTGATTCCAGGAGAGCAAATAAATAAACTTGAAGCCAAGAGTGTCAAAGCAATATTCATTTGGTATTCAGCTAATCAGAAAGGGTACAAGTGCTATGTACCAGAAAACTAGAAGGGTGATGGTAGTAAC
>CAJHQP010005810.1:0-42907 GCA_905132765.1 Moricandia arvensis
AAACATCAACTAGTGGTTAACCTGATTTAACCCAAACGACCCGATTAGAAATCAGGCTAACCACTGGTTAATGTTTTAAGCAAAAGTTACTTAACCAACAGTAAACCGCGTTGTGTCGGTTCTAGATCATACATTAAACTTTATTGTGACCAAACGAAAATTCAGTGAGGCAGGTTAGATGATCCAATCGAAGCTCTTGTTGTAGGATTTGACGATTCATACATCATTAGTTTCAAGCGATAGAGATTTAGACAATTCAATTTTAAATTTTATTTTTAGGGTTCTTCATATTTTATTTGGGATTTTCAAAGAAGTTTCACGGGTCGGGTTTTAATCGATTTGTAGTTGGATCTTTGTTTGGTTGGGTTTACCAATATCCACCGATATCAACTGGTTTAATATTGGTTAACGTTATAAACCATTAAAACCAAGTCCAATCTTCGTCTGTGTGGATTTAAGTTTTGATCTTTTGGATTAGAAAATAATAGGTTGAGATAGTTAAATTGTGTTCAATTATGACAAAGATGAATGTGGAAATATATATCGTGTGGAAATAGTTCGTTAACCCATTTTTATTGTTATTAAGTTAAATCTCTTAAATTATTAATTTCATGGTTTTATTGGTCTTCTCTTCGTTTTATGGTTATTGGGCCTACTTCCCCTTTATTAAAAACCTAAGAGTTAAACCGAAACATAAATAGAACAACGGTTATCGGTAAGAATCCGTCTTGTCTGATTTTCAGGTTTCGGGAGATTACTTCTCCTCAGAAACAGATCCCAACAAATCCAAGGTCCGTCTCCTTCTCCCCTCTCTCTCTCTGTCTCAGTCTCTTCTGCTCCACTCTTTATCTCAAATCTTGAACAACGCCTTTCTTGAAAACGTTTTCCTTTCATCTTTCTTTCAGCTTCCTTTTGTACAATTTGAGTTAAAATGTTGGGAAAGATTCGATCTTTTCATGAATTGCAAGAACGGATCGTCACTGTGGATTCGAATACTTACATTTGGAAACTCAAAGTCGATATATATTTTTCTAGGTTTTGTTTTTCGGTTAGGGTTTGGTTAAGCTTTTTCCCGATCTTCGTCTTGTGGGTTTTGTCTTCTCATAGTGGATCCAGTAGATTTGGAATCGAAATTGACTGTGAATGTTGTATCCAGTAGAAACCCTAATTCTCAAGTGTATATAATGGGGAAACATGTTTGTGTGCAGAGCAAGATGAGTAGCTTAGTGGAGAGGCTTCGTTTACGATCAGACAGGAAACCAGTTTACAACCTAGATGAGTCTGATGATGATGACTATGTTCCTAAAAAAGACCGGACCTTTGAGCAAGTTGAGGCTATTGTCAGAACCGACGCGGTTTGTTGTCTCTCCTCCTCTTACTTAATTTAGCTTCTTAGTATGGAGTTTCAGTCTGTTTTTATTCTCTTGTTGTTTTGTTTTTTGGATGCACAGAAAGAAAATGCATGTCAAGCTTGTGGGGAAAGTGATAATCTTGTAAGCTGCAACACATGCACTTATGCTTATCATGCTAAATGCCTTGTTCCGCCTCTTAAAGATGCTTCTGTTGAGAATTGGAGATGCCCTGAATGCGTAAGATTTGGAATTACTGCTCGTTACTTGTGTTTAAGATGCCATATGGTTCCATTTCTTTACATGGAACTCAGTGAAAATTGTTTTTGATGTTTGCAGGTTAGTCCTCTTAGTGAGGTGGGTAAGATATTGGACTGTGAAATGCGTCCTTCCATATCTGATGAACAGGACTCCTCCGATGCGGCACCAAAGCAAGTTTCTGTGAAACAGTATCTCGTTAAGTGGAAGGGCTTATCATACCTTCACTGCTCTTGGTACTGTGTTGTTTTTTTCTTTCCTTCTTTGTACTGTTATAAATGTTTGTGGTGGTCTTTTTGTACAAGTAATAACTCTTCTACCAATCACAGGGTGCCTGAGAAGGAATTTGTGAAGGCTTATAAGTCCCTTAATCGTTTGAAAACCAAGGTGAACAACTTTCACCGTCAGAAGCTTGAATCAGCCAATAACAATGAAGATGATTTTGTAGCTATTCGTCCTGAATGGACAACAGTTGATCGGATTCTTGCCTACAGGTATAACGATCGAAAGATAAAGTTAGACGTTTCTATCTATTGAGTTTCCGGAATCAGGATTAATCACTGTTGAATTTGTTTCTTCTATGATATAGAGAAGAAGATGGCGAGGAACAATATCTTGTAAAGTATAAAGAACTTTCTTATGATGAGTGTTATTGGGAATCAGAATCAGACATCTCAACCTTCCAGAATGAGATCCAAAGGTTCAAGGATATAAATTCTAGGAGTCGCAGAGGTAATAAAGATGTCGACCATAGAAGAAATCCCAGAGACTTTCAACAGTTTGATCATAGTCCTGAGTTCCTCAAAGGTACTTGGATCACCTTTAACTCATATGCATTACCTTTAATGATATTGTACAATGTTTCCCACATATGCTACTGATATATGCTATCATTTATTTGCTTTCTGCTGTTGAAGGCATGTTGCATCCGTATCAGCTTGAGGGGCTTAATTTTTTGCGGTTCTCGTGGTCAAAGCAGACACATGTTATCCTTGCTGATGAAATGGGGCTAGGTAATTCTTCAGTTGTTCCACCCGGTGACTTAGATCTTTTCATTTATCGCTAGGGGCTTATGTGTGTTTCGTTCCGCTAAGGTTGTGAGGTTATATTCTTGCTGTAGGCAAAACAATTCAAAGCATTGCCCTTTTAGCGTCACTTTTTGAGGAGAGCCTCATTCCTCATTTGGTGATCGCTCCTCTCTCGACTCTGCGGAACTGGGAGAGAGAGTTTGCCACATGGGCCCCACAGATGAATGTGGTATGTATGAATTTTGCCCTCACCATTTGTGCCTCTGTGGTATGTATTTTTGTTTGCTAATGGAACCATCTTCTTGTCAGGTTATGTATTTTGGCACTTCTGCAGCTCGAGCCGTAATTAGAGAACACGAGTTCTACATTCCAAAAAGCCAGCAAAAGATCAAGAAAAAGAAATCTGGACAAAGCAGTAGTGAAAACAAGCAAAAAAGAATCAAGTTTGATGTCCTCCTCACATCGTATGAGATGATCAACCTGGACACAGCAGTTCTTAAACCAATTAAGTGGGAATGCATGGTAAGTCTTGTTCCCTAATGAGACGTTATTCCTCTCTCAGTCGTCTCTCTTTTCTCTTTCATAAGTAGCTCAAATTTGAATATTCTTGGTCAGATTGTTGATGAAGGCCATCGATTGAAAAATAAGGATTCAAAGCTTTTCTCTTCATTGACACAATATTCAAGTAACCATCGTATTCTTCTGACAGGAACACCACTTCAGGTTTTTCATTTGACTGATTTCTTGAGTTTATGTGGCCAAATGTTATATGTGGCTAATAACTATGTGGTGCCTTTTCAGAACAACTTGGATGAACTTTTCATGCTCATGCACTTTCTTGACGCGGGGAAGGTAACCTAAGGATAAGCATATAAATTAGTTGATAGACATTACAAAATCTTATGTAGCTAACAAATTATTTGATTGCGCTTTTATACTTGCAGTTTGGCAGTTTAGAGGAGTTTCAGGAGGAGTTCAAAGATATTAATCAAGAAGAGCAGATTTCAAGACTCCACAGAATGCTGGCTCCACATTTGCTCAGAAGTACAAACCCAATTTTTTCTTTTCGTGTCATTGACAAAGTAACAGTTTTATGATGTTAACTCTGGTGTATTGTATTTTGATTGCTTTTGCAGGAGTCAAGAAAGACGTAATGAAAGACATGCCCCCTAAGAAGGAGCTCATTTTGCGTGTTGATTTAAGCAGCGAGCAAAAAGAATATTATAAGGCTATTTTGTCCCGTAACTATCAAGTATTGACTAAAAAAGGAGGTGCTCAAGTAAGTTTTTCTTTTTAATCTTTTCTGATCAATATACCTCTTAGTTGGAGTAGGAACCAGTTCTAATGTAATTTGTCTGGTGGTTGTGCGGTTGTCTAATTCTGTAACAGATTTCTCTTAATAACATAATGATGGAATTGCGTAAAGTTTGCTGCCATCCTTATATGCTGGAAGGTGTTGAACCAGTAATTCATGACGCAAATGAAGCTTTCAAGTAACATTTAGTTCCCTAAATGGACTAGACTTTTTGATCCCGTGCTTATGTGTTGAAGTCTTGTGCTAACTTTTGCATTTGCATGTTCTTAACTATATAATAGAAAACTTGTGGAATCTTGTGGAAAGCTACAACTGTTAGACAAAATGATGGTAAAGCTGAAAGAGCAAGGACACAGAGTTCTCATTTACACACAGTTCCAGCACATGCTTGACTTACTTGAAGATTACTGTTCCTATAAGGTATTTGAATTCCTGTACTTTCTGTTTTAGGAGATTGTGATTTTGGTTGTTGTGTATAAAACGTTTTGAAAACTATAGAATCAGCTTATATTTTGCTAATTAGTGTAGTTAGGTGCCACTATGGTCCTATGGATATGCAAGTTAGTAACTATCTCTGTCGGCAATATAACTTCTTTATCAGCTCGAAGATTGGTTTTGTATTTCTTGAAATACTATTATTGTTACCATTGATATGACACGCTTTTATCACTTTCTGTTACATTTAGAATGCAGTTAAGGAAAATCTTTCATATCATTTGTGCTGTTCGTTTCCTCGTCTTTTTCAGGAATGGAACTATGAGCGAATTGATGGAAAGGTCGGAGGAGCTGAGCGGCAAATACGCATAGATCGGTTTAATGCTTTAAACTCTAACAGATTCTGTTTTTTACTCTCCACAAGAGCTGGTGGCTTGGGAATTAATCTTGCAACTGCCGATACTGTAATCATATATGACAGGTTTGATTCTTGTTCTAGTGTCATTTTCTGCTTTCCATAAATATACTGTCAAGCAGTTAGAGCTTATTTGGGTTGATTGCATGAGAATTTGGATGTACAATGCTGATTTTCAAATGAGTAGGTTTTCTCAAAAAACAACATTTTCTTGAACATACGAGTTCTAAGCCAGCGGGAAGATCAGGAATTTATTCTCCTGATAAGAAAATTTTATATGCACACAATGTGGGTTAAGTAGACACCAGCCTCTGTGTGGATGACAGCTTTTATCATGGTCCACAGCTGCTTGCATTTTCATGCTTATTGTTGAAGTGTTTTTTTCTGCTTCTGTAGTGACTGGAACCCTCATGCTGATCTACAGGCTATGGCTAGAGCACATCGGCTTGGCCAAAGAAATAAGGTTTTGACTTTCATCCTTAGTGGTGTGAACTTGCACTTTCAGTATTTATTTTGCGTCGCTAATTGGCCCTTATATACGCGTATAGGTGATGATATACAGACTTATTAACCGAGGCACTATTGAAGAAAGGATGATGCAATTGACTAAAAAGAAGATGGTTCTAGAGCATCTTGTTGTTGGGAAACTGAAAACACAGAACATTAATCAGGTATAATTCTATTGCTTGAAGAAGTACCTTTTCACGTGATTTACAAAATTTCTCAACAGAGTGGTGTTAGAAGGTAGAAACATCAAGGGGAACACCACTTGTTTGCGTGAAAATAAAATATGTAAACACCAGAGAAGGGAGTCCACATTTTTTATTGTTTTTCACTAAGTCTTGTTTGTTTTATTTTCCTGTCTGCAATTTAGGAAGAGTTAGATGACATCATCAGGTATGGTTCAAAGGAGCTATTTGCTAGTGAAGATGACGAAGCAGGGAAGTCTGGAAAAATTCATTATGATGATGCGGCTATAGACAAGTAGTATACTCTTTCCTCGCCTTCCTCTTGTCTTTGTTTTCAGATTTCCGCGATCTTTATTTTTCTTCATTTTCTGGTCTGCAGATTGCTTGATCGTGATCTCGTAGATGCTGAGGAGGTCGCAGTGGATGATGAAGAGGAGAATGGATTCTTAAAGGCTTTTAAGGTTTGTTTCCTCTTCTATCAGAATAACGTTTTGATATTCCATTGGAGTTCATATATCTGTGTGCGTATATTCCATGGTATTCAGCTCATGAGTGCTATCTAAATCTCTCTGTTGGTGCACACTCTTGTCAAATTATTACATGCTATGTTTTGAAGATTTATGCAATTTGACCAGTTTGCTTTGATGCTTATCGAAAGTGTCTTTGACTGTTTAGTTCCAGTTCAAAGTAAAAGAAAACTCATTGGAAAATTGGTGATTATGAGTTGGTTTAGAATTTTATGCTTGTTCTGATGTTTGAGCCAGTTTCAACCTATTAAATTTGTTATGTTTCTTTGAATTCTTAATTATATATGATTGAATGTGTTACTTGCGTGGTCGTTAGACTTAGCTGGAACATAAGGATGTGTTTTGCATTGCCTCATGATACCTCTTTTATTTTGCTTAATTGTTGAAAAGGATATGGTAATTTCTATGTCTAGGAAATGTTGATTATTGTAATTTTTGTTATATGGGCACATTTTGCTGTAAAATGAAGCGTGATGTAGTGGATCATATTATAAATAAGCTATGGGCATTGCTGAATCAAAATGGCAATGTGGTTGCGGTTCTTATAATTTGCTTTCGAGATATCAAACACTTGAAATCCCTAAACATTGTTTTCCAATATCGATTTAGTGTTACTAACTTTTAAAATTACTTTATTGATAACGTTTTCTGTTTTTCCTGTTTAGGTGGCGAATTTTGAGTATATAGATGAAAATGAAGCGGCAGCATTAGAGGCGCAGAGAGTTGCTGCGGAAAGCAAATCTTCAGCAGGCGAAAGGGCAAGTTATTGGGAAGAGTTGTTAAAAGACAAATTTGAGGTGCAGCAGGCTGAGGAGCTTAATGCTCTTGGAAAGAGGAAAAGAAGTCGCAAACAGGTTTGTGTCTTCTTGATCTCCCTTACCCAATTGTAGCATCAAATACATATCCTTTTCATTCTGGTCTACGTCATAAATTTGTTTCAGGTTGTCTCATTCTCGCTTTTGAGTTGACTGTATTTAATAAAAGCTATTCATTTTTCTGTCTGCTGGTTTATTATATGGAAATAAAGCAAATTGTATTCATTGATAGGGGTTGATGAAGCACAAGTAACTATGGTCTTTTGTTTTTGTCTGCGATAAATAAGTTTTGTTTTACTCTCTGTTCACTTAGTATATCTCAGTTACTGATGGTATACATTGTTTCGTTCAGCCATTCGTTTCATATGTTTCAGCAACACTGTTCTAATTCTTCTATTGTCTTTTCCCCTAGTTGGTATCTGTCGAAGAAGATGATCTTGCTGGTTTGGAAGATGTGAGCTCTGATGGAGATGAAAGTTACGAAGCCGAGTCAACGGATGGTGAAGCACCGGGACAAGGAAATCCGACGGGTAGAAGGCCATACCGAAGAAAGGGTAGAGGTATTACCAGTTTCTTAGAATTGTAATGAAGCAAACTAGTGATGTGAAGGGAGGGGTGTATGCAGTTTATTATAATTATTTTTTTCCTTTTAGATAACTCGGAGCCAACCCCTTTGATGGAAGGCGAAGGGAGATCTTTTAGAGTACTCGGTTTCAACCAGAGTCAAAGGGCCATTTTTGTACAGACGTTGATGAGGTATCTTCTTTACTATAAGGCCTTTAGACATGAGAAACTCGACTGTTTGTTTTCATTAATATATCCTGTCTTGCGCTGTACATTGGTTTACATGAGGTTTCAGTGATCTAGTGTTAGTGCCCTTATCATTTCACTAATCAAGAGAAGCGTTTTTTTTTCTCGTCTGGCCAAAAACATATGCAGGTTTGGAGTTGGAAACTACGACTGGAAGGAATTTGTTCCTCGCTTGAAGCAGAAGACCTATGACGAAATAAAAGAGTATTGACTATTGACTCAGTTCTTTTAATGCTCTTCTCTTCAGCGTCTTTACCAAAAACGCATCACTGTTGTTGACAAATGATGATTGTTTCTCAGATACGGAGTACTCTTCTTGAAGCACATTGCTGAAGATATTGACGAGAATTCTTCAACCTTTTCAGGTGACTGATAATTGATCTTTTAACTGTTTGTTGATTTTCCTGTTAACCTATAAAAATATATAATTGCAATGGGTTTTGTCTGTAGATGGTGTGCCCAAGGAAGGACTTAGAATTGAAGATGTTCTAGTCAGAATTGCTGTTCTTATGCTTGTACAGGAGAAGGTGAGTCTTAAATATGCTTCTCTCTCTTTTATTTCTGAGCTCTCTTCTGAGAACCAATACACAGTGTTGGAGTTTATGCATCTGTGTATTACTTTTATTGTGGGCATTACTTAGATGGTGCAAATTAAATGTAGTATCATATTTGTATCTGTTCCTGCAAGGCTACTGTTTGATTTGTACCAATGTAGGTAAAACAGTTTGATCTGTACCAATGTAGGTAAACCAGTGTAACCATTTTGTCAAGAGTCAATAATCATATATATGTCCAAACCTCTGTCATAAATTAGGATTTAGAAAGTTTCAGTGCACTCCTGTGGTAAAGCGTTTGGTTATGTTCTGCTTCATTTTCTCCGTCTCCAGTCACTTTGTACAAAACTAGAGGGAACTGCCTTTTACAGATTTTGTTTCATAAGCTTTTCTCCCTGAAGATTTGATTCTGAGTTGCGGATATCTTTTTTTTTAACTCTCAGTACTTTTGGTGTTTTCGTCTGACAGGTGAAACTTGTAGAAGATCATCCAGGGAAACCTGTTTTCCCCAACCGCATTCTTGAAAGATTCCCAGGACTGAGAAGTGGAAAAGTCTGGAAGGAGGAACATGACAAAATAATGATACGTGCTGTTTTAAAGTATGGATTCTTCAGTAGTATTCTCACCGAATACTTTTATTCTCTCATGACTTTCTATTTACTTGCTCATGTTTTATTTTCCTTCTCTTGAAAATTGAAATCTTCAGGCATGGATACGGACGTTGGCAAGCTATTGTTGATGACAAAGAGTTGGGGATCCAAGAGCTTATCTGCAGAGAATTGAACTTCCCTCACGTAAGTTTGTCTGCTGCTGAGCAAGCTGGCTTGCAAGGGCAGAATGGTAGTGGAAGCTCCAATCTGGGAGCACAGAATAACCAGAATCATGGAAGTGGTATTACGGGGAACAGTAATGCTTCTGCTGATGCGGGTCAAGTAAACTCGATGTTCTACTATCGAGACATGCAGAGAAGACTTGTTGAGTTTGTGAAAAAGCGAGTTTTGCTTCTGGAGAAGGCGTTGAATTATGAATATGCAGAAGATTATTATGTATGTTGTGTCCATTTACAGTGTCCACACTTATCTGTATTATTTATATTGGATCTCTGGTTGCAGGGACTTGGCGGCTCTTCATCTGTGCCTAGTGAAGAACCAGAAGCTGAACTAAAGGTCACTGACACAGTGGGGGCCAGCTTTATAGAGGTCGATGATGAAATGCTTGAGGCACTTCCCAAGACTGAGCCCATCAGTAAGTTCCATCACAAAGATTCTTTAATCAGAGAGCTGTTGGTTCTAATGTGAGCTACTCTGAATCTCGCTGCAGCTTCAGAAGAAATTAAGGTTACTGCTGCTGACAACAACCAAGAGCGGGTTGAGATAGCCCAACTTTATAACAAGGTAAGCTCTTCGTTTAATATCTTTGCTCCAAGGATGTCTAGAATCACTACAACACTAATCTCTCGCTCTTATCCAGATGTGCAAAGATTTAGATAGGAACGCTCGTGAATCTGTCCAAGCATATGTGAACAACCAACCGTCTAATGGCAAGCTGAGTGAGAGCTTCCGTTCATTTGAATCTATCAGTGGTGACATTAGCAGAATCCTTTCGGCTCCATCTGATCAACTCAAGTCTCATGAGGACTCCAAGCCGGACCTAAACAATGTTGAGATGGACTCGGTCGAAGAAACAAAGCCCTTGAGAGCAAGCGTTGATCTGAATGTGTTGGAGGGAGAGGAGAGCATTGCAGAAGCTAGTGGGAGTGTTGATGTGAAGATGGAAGAAGCCAAAGAAGAAGAGAAGCTCAGTGTCCGTGAATAACAACAACTAGTATATCTTTATGATTCAAGACCAACGGGGTCATGGAGTAGGAACAGTTTGTTACTCTTACATTGTTTTCTTAAGTTATGTTGTTATTGACTTATTTATTCCTTATGCAAGACCCGGATCCTAAGCTCTAGTTTCCCTTTATACAATATTTGGGAACGTTTGGCCTAGTTATTTTGGTTGTAAACAGTGGAAACTTCGAAAACACTGTACAAGGTTGAGCAATGGAAGGTTACGAGGTAAATGAAACTTAACAGTGTAGTAATTGGTTTGATTATTTAATTATGGTAGGGGTGGTCGTTCGGGTTCGATCGGATATTTTGGATTTTTGGGTATTTCGGTATAGAGGTTGGGTATTTCTACACTTTGGGTCGGGTTCGAGTATTTTTAGTTCGGGTTCAGTTATTTTAAGTCGGGTTCGAATATTTAACTTTTGAAAAAATCAAATTATTTATTGCTTAAATTTTTTTGTATTTAAAAATATATATCTTTAATTTAACTGATTTTTAAGTTTTAATAGGACGATTAATAGGTTTGGAGACAAAAATTTGAGAACATAAAAACATTAACTTAATTATTTTTTAGAAAGTTTAGATGCAATTTTTGTTAATACATGAAATTTAGAATTTAACATGCATTTTAAGTGAGTAATAAATCACTTTGTCCGAAAATTTATATATATTATCTGATTTAAGTCATGTGTAACACCAATATAAATATTTTGAAAAAAATGAGAGAACTAAACTATAAATATATGGTCAACTATACATATGTTCGGTTATTTTTGGATATCCATTCAGGTTTGGGTATTATCCGTTCGGATTCGGATATTCGTTCTCTCCTAATTCAATACCCATTCGAGTATTTTGCTATTTCGGTTCGGATTTTTTGGGTCGAATTCGGATACAAATTCGGGTATCAGATAAAGTGTCCAACCCTAAATTATGGGGTGACGATTTAATTTTCCCATAAATGACCACATCCCTCCAGAGTTAGCCCAGGCTCTATATCCCCATAAAATGAATTTTACATCTAATTCCTACTTACCATTGAAGTTCGAATTCAACTTTTCCATATATTTGAAATTCAAAACCCAAACACACTTAAGTATTGGTTAATTGTGGTTTACTGTTTATAAAAAATCACAAAACAGTTTTTTCCAATCAACTACATAATTAAATTAGAATTAACCTATTTATAACCTAAGTATGAGGAACCCTCAGTTTATTAGATAGATACCTTTCACCGAAAACCCACCTTCAAAAAAGCATTAAAACGGAAATTTTGTCTGTTCCTCCTTCATAAATATGTTCCGACACGGTAGAACTCCAAAAGTTCAACAAAAACTTCTTCCAAAACTCAAGGATATCGTTGTTTCCCATCTCGGAACAAGAACTGATCTCCAAGTAACCTATAGGATGATAATGCCTTAAGGGAGATGCAGGAATAATCATCTTATTAATTTATGGGTATCATCCTATATCAAATTAGGGGAAGAGAAGGACTCCCAAAGATCCGTTTGGGTCTCAAACGACTGCCTATAAAAAACCGGAGCAAGAAGAAAAATTTGGATATTCTTTCATCTCTTCGAGGTAGCTAAGAGTAAAAAGTCACAAGGTATGTATAGCGGAATCCGATAGGAATCTATGATCCTTAGTCACAAATATATAAGTGAGGGTCAATTTGCACACAAGAATTGAATTAGTTTTTCCAACATATGGGTGAAAAAGTAAATAGTTAGAAAAATAAAATGAAATGAATTATCATTGATCCTCGAACTAAAAACAATGTGAAATAGAAGCTCAAAATAAAATTCAGTTATAGAGCTTCGTAAATAAGTTGTCAGACACATTACTGACGCAAATAAATACAATGATAAGTTACATATACTACCTGTAAATGATTCAAAAAGAATTGATATCCTAGAAAGACAATATCAAATTGCTAGTAAGTTTGAGTCTCGCCTGGTGCGTGGTAGGCATGTTCGTTTTAAATATAAGAATCCTTATAAATGAAAAGGTAAATATAAGAATCTTTATAAATGAAAAGAAACATATATTTATAATGGTTAAACTGAGGAAAAAAAGTTTTTGAATAATCACCAAAAAATACATTTAACATGACTAAAAAAATTTAGGTACGTGAAACAATGAAGAGATTTCAATAAGCTATGCCACATATGAAAGAAAATGAATCCATAAACAAATCGACATAAATTAAATTTTGCCTGAAAAGTATCAGTTGATGAGAAAGAAGATCATGAACAAAATATATTGAAAAGTGTAAACAAAGAAATGATTGGCCAAATTAGAAAAAAACAATAGACAAAAATTTAACGCTTGTGAAAATCAGAAGTATTCAGACCAGTTACCCATACACTAAAAAGTATAAAACAAGTTGGATATAAAATGAACCGTTGCACCAAAGACATATCAATTTGAAATTAATTGTGGAGAGACATAATCTCATCTAGTAGATGCAACTACTTTCAAGTTCCTTATCATTATGACAATCTATAAGATAAAATCTATGAAGGATTGATGATGTCAAATTCATCTTCTTGGGAACTCTAGCCATTTGATCGGATTAATCAATTTTTCTTTTCATGAGATATATTAAAAGGCTTCCGAAAGTACCATACTTAAAGTGTTATTTGAAAAAAATAATGATTTTTCTGTGATTGAAAGATATGATTTCATATGATATTAAAGAAAGTCATAACAATTTCTTTTATAATAAGAGCATGAATAACTCGTATGTACAAAACAAATGATTAGAAAAGTGTATGTAAATATATTTGGCTTAAAATCCAAACAAACTAAAAAAGTGTTGTCTATGTCAAAAGAGAATTGCAGACCATAATTGTAAAGACCCAAGATATTGTCATAGAGATCAAAAAGTGTATTCTGCTAAGCTCAATTTCCTAAAGAGATATATTTGACCGAAATGCATATCTTGAAGATTTTGCTTGAGGAAGAAATTTGATAATGTGTGTGGTTATACTCTTTTTCATTATCATGATTTTTATTTTATTGAGTTTCTTCATTACCAAATTTTAACGAGAAAACAAAGAACACACAAATGATAGACACTCAATGAAATATTACAATTTGAGATAAGAAAGTCTATCAATGTTCTAAAGTTTTTGAGATAAAGAAAATTCAAGAAAATTATCAAGTCATACACGATTCATGCACTATCGAAGAATGGCGATGTTAGTATCTTACTTGTTCCTTCAAGTGGCAGCTTGGTTGACTTATTCACTAAGGTGTTGCCTAGTGTTAGTTTCAAGAAGTTAGTTCACTTTATCAGATTATTATCTCAGAGATCTTGGTCAAGTGCACATAAAGGGAAAACATTATTCAATGGTTTTTCTCTTAACCAAGATTTTTTTACATTAAGGTGATGATTGTTTACATGGTTTTTGGATTTTAGTTTTTGGTTTCTAGATTTTAGTTTTTAGATTTTAGATTTTGGTTTATAAATTTTAGTTTTTCATTTTGCTGTAGATTTTAATTTTTCAAAAAACTTGAATGGTTATTCTAGATTCTGGTTTTTGGTTTTTGAGTTTTTAAATCTTTTAATTTCTGTATATTTAAGTTTCTCGAAAATTTGATTGATAATTTATTTAATTTTAAGGGTGTTTATTATTTTTAAGAACTTCACTTATAAGTTAATTTCTTATTAAACAAACTAAAAATTACTAAAATAAATATCATTTTAATAAATAATATCAATAGATCTCTTAGAAAATATGTAAAATTACATAAAATACTTTTTAAATAACTAATTTTATTTTATTAACATATTTTTTTAAACGTTCTTATATTATATATGTTAAAAAAATTATTTTTCCTTAAACTTATTGTCTAAATTTTAAATAATCCATTCTTTTAAAAAATTAAGAGGATGATTATTTTAAATATTGGGTTTTTAACTAATAAAAATCATTAATTTTTAAATAGTAAAAATAAAAGTACTATATAGGTTAGGTCTTATAGTTTCTAGGCAGTAAATAGTAAAATGATGAAAACTAATTTCCCTAATTAATACTAAAATTTATCAACAGAAATATATACATATTATTTTAATAGTTAACATTAAATTAATAAAAATATATTTTATGGGTAATATTAAATTTTTATGAGTTATTTTGTAGTTCACTATAGTAAAACAAAAAAATATAAAGACCAATTTATTATTAGGTAAATTATCACTCAAAGATTGTACTAGATTTAGTAAATTTAATCTTAGTTTGATTTCAATTAATGCTGATACGTACGAATATAATACTATTTAACAAAAATGTATATATTATTATTTTAAATTAACCAAAATTCATATTTATTTTATCTGCCTGTGAATAGTAGACACACTATCATAACAAATAATGGTAAAAATACTAGAAACCAACGCTCATTATTATTAAATAGTAGTATTTGTAATAAAAAAAAAGAAAAATAATTAATGTGAAACAACGACAAATTATTGTGAAAAACTAGAAAAACTTAGATTTTGGTTTTTGTTTAGATAAAGACAATTATTTTAAAAATTAGTTTTCCTAACTTATAGAAAATCAATTTCTCACAAATCTTGATTGGTTAAAAAGTAGTTTTTGAAAAAACAAAAACCAAAAACTAGTTGAAAAACTGCCAAGCATTTACAGCGTTTAAAAAAAACTTTTACTACAATAAATATTAAAAATAAGTAGGGTAAATTTCTCAAATAGTCCATTTTTAAGTTTTTGTCACAAAAATAGATCTCAACAAAATTTTAAACATCATCTCTAAAATCTCACCCATAACTCTAAATTCGAAGTCTAGATTAGTTAAGCCAAAAATATAAATGTATATTTACACTTTTTAGTAAAGATTATTTTGGTCATTTTTTTTCTTAAAAATTATTTTGATGACAAAAACCTTTTTAGATATATCTTAGGGTATTCCTCAATTAAGTATTATGAATATTATATAATGTCTGCTATGAAATTTTTTAGATTTACTTGTCCACTAAATTCTTCTTGGTCTTTAAGATATTGCATACCTATATATGCTGTTCATTATCAGTGGAATAATGCACAACAAATTCTCTTTTTCTTTTCTTCATTTATAGCAGTATAACAATTTAATAATAAATAGTTTTTTTTTATAGAAAAATACTTTTTTTTTCTTATTTTCAAATTTATTACTGTTCACAGAAACGACCCGAAGTGAATGCAAATGAACTACTACTAGTGGTCACTGCATAGATAAGAAATTAATATTTTTATCGTATTTAAAACAAATACCAGATTCAGTGAATTAACAGAAACGGATGGGTAAAGTAAAGTGGAAGGAAATCTATCGACACAAGACAATATAAACAGAACACAGAGACACGCTTTGGCTTTGGCTTTGGCTTTGGCAATAGAAACAACTCACTTTCTCAGAAAACAGTTAAGAGAAGAAGATGAAACGACAAAGAAACCTTTTAAAGTTCTTATCTTAAAATTCCGGATCTACCCTTCTCTTCTCCCGGATCGGTGATGGTGTGCTGGAGCGGTTTGGTTAAGCGGAAGGAGAAAACCGCTTCTTTTCCGGTTTACCTGAATGTCTACGATCTAACTCCTATGAATGCTTATGGCTACTGGCTTGGACTTGGTGTCTTCCATTCTGGTGTTGAAGGTGAGTCATGCTCTGTCTTTTGCTTATAATTCTCAATTTTCAGTTTCTGGGTTTGGCGTTTTCTGTCTGAATCTACTTGTTTTGTTTCTTCCATAGTGATTGGACCTATGAGTTTTTTGGTTTTGTCTAAAGAGAATTTGACTTTTTGTATCCAGCCACTTGACCAGAGTGATAAAAGTTCTAAAATTTGAGTTTTACTAAAAAGTTCGAATTATTTTGTGTAATTAGTTGGTTAATTGATGGAGAAACTGTTTTTTTTAGATAGTGTATTGCTTTAGCTGAGACAAATTAGTTTGTAATAGACTTGTATTCAATTGATTTTAATGTATTGTTTGTAGTTCATGGAGTTGAATATGCATTTGGAGCACATGAATCTCCAACCACTGGTATCTTCGAAGTAGAGCCAAAGAAGTGTCCTGGTTTCACCTTCAGGAGATCGATTCTTGTCGGTAAAACAGACACGGGTGCTAAAGATGTCAGAGTCTATATGGAGAAACTAGCTGAAGAGTATCGAGGGAACAAGTACAATCTCATCTCAAGAAACTGCAACCACTTTTGTAATGAAGTTTGTATTAAACTTACGAAGAAGCCTATCCCTAGATGGGTAAACCGACTTGCTCGCTTAGGTAAGTATGTGTTTGGACATCATCAAGCAAGTATAGTGTCTAACGGGTTTGTGTTTTTGTCTGAATTTGTGTTTAGGGGTTCTCTGTAACTGCGTGTTACCACCGCGGTTAAACGAGGCAAAAGTGAGACGGGTAGGGGAAGGAGAGAGTAAGAAAATGAGAAACAGATCACGATCAGGTCCTTTACTTTCTACTTCTTCTTCGACACCTGATGATAATCATCGTTTGCACATTCGAACAAAGTCAACTGGTAACCATTCTTCTTCTTCTTCGGGTTCTAAGAAAGGTCAAAGACACTGTGCACGCCAAGCTCAAGACAAGAAGTCACCAACCGTAAGCGACAAGACTTGATCCCTATCATCATTATTTGAAAATTTGTTATTGTTAATGAAAAGAACAAAGAAACAGAGGAAAATGCCAAGCAAAGTATCAATCATACATGGGCATGCCGCATGCTCGTCCTTTGTTCCAAAGTTATTGTTAATTCACCGTACCTGAAAAATGTTTTCGGGGATTTTTTTTTGTATTCGAATAGATGATTAAAGTGATAATGAAATTTGTAAAGAATGTTGATTTAAATCTTTCAAGTGAATTTTGCAATATTTAAAGTTGTTCTAAAACACAAGGCATATGTATCCAAGATAGGACAAGAGGTCATTAGCTTGGAAAGACCCTGACTTTTGTGTCAGAGGTCCCAGTTCGAGTGGAAAAGACCTTAACTTTTATTTAGAGGTCTCCGTTCAAATGATCGATAGGACGGAACTAATATTAAATGATATGGTTTTGGGTTTGAGGGTGATTAAGGGATTCGGTTCCAAATCTTCTGATATTAAAAAATAAAAAATGTATCTAAGATAAGGTCGATGATGTGAGAGTTATTATCAGAACAAAATTTAAGAACTACATAAAAGATTCAACGTCAAGACCCTGAGGTGAGATACTGATAATTGTTATTGATAGAGAAGCTTGCGAGTTAGACTCATATTACAATCTCATATTGATTGCAACACTCGTCTACGATCTCATCACATCGTGAGGTAGAGACTCATATCATCAACTACAAACAACAACACAAGCATAAACCATCTAACAAACTTTCTAGCTTATTATACTCAACACTTCATTCACCAGCTGAAATCTGTAACGGCAAATCCTCCCTCTCAAACAGAGTCTCTACTTTCCTCTTCCTCTATTGACTTTTCAACAATTACTTCCACGTCACTCTCCTTTGCCAACTCAGTATTCCCGCCTTTCTTCCTCATTCTCACATAAGATTTCTTGTACTTATCAATACTTTCCCCAACAAAACCAAGCTTGCCCTCAAGCTTGCAAGTTGGAAATTGAGTCACAAAAGAGTGATAACGTACCCACGATGTCTCCGTTTCAGGCTGGCCCTTCCAAGACACGAGTAACTCTAACAATCCGTGTTGATCATACCGATTATCAAGCACCTCCTCTGGTTCCAAAAGCCATTGATCGGAGCTTATACACACCGGAGGTAAATCCAGCAACTGCTCACACGGTTTCACAGCCCATTTCAATTGAGGCACGTGGAAAACTGGATGTATCCGGGATGACTCAGGTAAAAGGAGTTTGTAAGCTGTTTGACCCACTCGACAAAGAACCTTGTAAGGACCGTAATACTTCGCCGCTAATTTCAGACAAAATCTTCATAAATTGCTGGGCCTTTATTAAAGTTAACTTCAGATCAGCCAACATGTTATCTCGTTCCAATAAAGACTATTCCAGCTCGAAATTCGTAGTGGAACCTGGTTAAAATGGGAGCAAAGAAGGGGGATTTCTGCCATATAATATCTTGAAAGGCGTCGCTTGTAATGATGTGTGGTACGTTGTGTTATACCAGAGTTCAGACCATGAGAGGAACTTTGACCACATCCGAGGATGCTCAGAATCAAAACATCGTAAATACGTATCTAGACATCGGTTTAGAACCTCGGACTGGCCGTCCGTCTGAGGATGAAACGCATTACTGTACTTCAGCTTCGTCTCTGTCAACTTGAAGGTGTCAGACCACAAGGAGCTCAAGAAAATCATGTCTCTGTCCAAAGTGATGCTCTTGGGAAAACCGTGTAGCCAAATGACCTCCTTACTAAACGCTTTAGCCACATCTGAAGAAGTGAGAGGGTGATGAAGTCCAGTGAAATGAGTATATTTGTTGAGCCTGTCGATGACTACCAAGATTGCATTCATTCCATTTGATGTAGGTAAGCCTTATATATAATCCATATTGATGTCCTCCCACATTTGTTGAGGAATTGGTAGAGGTTGAAGCAATCCCGCAGGTGAAGGGTCGAATACTTGTGTGTTTGACAAATGGCATAGCTGGCAACATATTCTTGAACCATCTGATACATCTTCTTCCAATAAAATGAATGCTGAACTCTTTTAAGTGTTTTCAAAACCCCCGAGTGGCCTCCATACTTGCTGTCATGACACTCATTTAAATTGATTGGAATGAACTTGAAAGTCTTGGGAATAACCCATCTGTGTTTAGACCATAGGCACCCATCAATTACTCTCAGTTTCTCTGATACCACAAAACCATCATGTAACTTCCTTATCGCTTGTTGAATATACTCATCAGATGCAGATTCTATTCAAATCCTCCCACTGGAGAACCGAAGGTACATTTAAAGCCAACAACAAGGAAGAAACAAACATACACTTTGAAAGACCATCTGTTGCCTTGTTCTCACACCCCGATTTATAGAAGATATCGAAGTCGAAACCCAACAACCTTTTCAGCCATTTCTGATACTCAATATTGACCTCTTTCTTCTCTAGGAGAAAATTTAGACTTCGGTGATCAGTATGAACTTCAAATTCCTTCCCCATCAAGTAGTGTTTCCATTTCCTTACAACCATTACTATAGCAATTAATCCCCTCTCATAAGCCGGTTTAAGTTGTTCTCTATCGGATAGAGCATGACTGAAATAAGCTATTGGTTGCTTGTCCTGAATCAAAACAGCTCCCAGACCTACCACTGATGCGTCAGATTCCAACACAAACCTCTTCTCAAAATTTGGCAAAGCTAAAACTGGAGCGTTTACCGTTGCTGTCTTCAACTTCTCAAAAGCCAACTGGGACTCTGCAGATCACATGAACTGATCTTTCTTCAACAATGTGGTCAATGATCGTGCTAAAACTCCATAGTTTCTGATAAAATGTCCGTAACAGCCTGTGAGACCAAGAAACCCACGGAGTTGTTTAATAGTCTTTGGAGTAGGCTATCTGTTCATAGCTTCTGTCTTCGATAAGTATGTGGCTACCCCCAATGCAGAGATGATGTGTCCCAAATATTCAGCTTGACTGACCCCAAATGAACATTTCTTCTTGTTTGCTAATAGACTTTGAGCTCTTAAGACCTGTAAAACTAACTGCATATGTTCCAAGTGATCAGTCATGGACTTACTGAAGATGAGGATATCATCAAAGAATATTAAGACGAAATTCCGAAGAAATGCTTGAAGACTTTGTTCATTAATGCTTCGACCGTTGCTGGTGCATTCGTGAGGCCGAAAGGCATCACCAAGAATTCATAACGCTCTTCCAAAGTACGGAAAGCAGTCTTCTTAATGTTCTCGTCTACCATGCGTATCTAATGATATCCTTATCATAGATCTAGTTTAGTAACCATTGTTGCTCCATAAAGCTCATCCAACAACTGATCAATTACTGGGATGGGATATTTATCCAGAATCGTTGCTCAGTTAAGAGCTCTATAGTCAATACAAAAGCGGTGTGAACCATCTTTCTTCTTGACTAGGAGTACCGGACTAGAGAATGGGCTTGTACTAGGTCTAATTATTCCCGATTCCAGAATTTCTGCTACCATCTTTTCCGTTACAATTTTGCTCGCATACGGATATCGGTAAGGACGTACATAAACGCAGTGATTCCTGGTATCAATGTAATCGCATGTTCCTCTCCTCTCAACGGTGGTAATCCAGAAGGAACATCAAAAATGCCTTCAAGCTGATTCAATAATGATGCTAACATTGGATGTAAAGTATAGGATTCAGCTGGAGTAATATCTGGTTTCATGGATGTGAGTAACAAGGAATCCATCAATTCTACCTCTTCTCGTTGAATCTCTTGAAAACTCAAAGTACATGACTTAAAGGAAAGTTGATTACAGTGCAGGGACTCATTGCCATACAATGTAACTCGCTCATCTTTATATACAAAGGACCATATTTGTTGCTTCCAATCAACCTCACATGTGCCCAATGTCTCTAGCCATTGTACTCCAAGGATCACATCCACTTTTCCCAGTTCGAGAGAGATAAAGTACGATGTGAAATTGGTATTGGTTAATGTAAAGTTCACTGATCTGCATAGCCTCAAAGCTTTCACAGTCACTCTGTTATCCAATAACACATCTAAACTGCTTTCTGCATATATTCTCAATCGCAGATTTGTTCACAACTTCTGGTGAGATGAATTTGTGCAAAGCTCCACTATCGAGCATGACATTTACCTCTCTGTTCTTAGTACAACCTCGTAGATTTTTTTGTTCTTGGTGAATCCAGGCCCAGGAAAGAATTTAAAGAAAGAGTTCCCAGTTCCTGTGTATACCCCAACAACTCTGTCTCTTCTTTGTTATACTTATCAACCACTTCCAGCTTTAATCCATTGATAACTATAAGTACTCGTAACGTTCTGTTGGGACACTCCATCTTTTGTGTCGGAGACCACATAGCTTTACATTTAAAACAAATCTTGTCGCATCTCATATGATCCAACTCCGCATCTGAAAATTCCAAACATGGTCGCATTGTAGACTTAAGCTGTTGTACATTTTCCTTATTCCCCTGTTCATTTTGTATACGAACCGTGCTAGTGCTCTGAGGTAATCTTGCTCCTCCAAAAGGTCTGTTATTATTTCCTCTGTTCTCAGCCTTCATAGATGTGCTAACTACTTTGCAGAAACACTTGATTCCATCTTCAGAACAGCTACTACGAAATTCGAAAGTCCTTGAGGAACATTTCCTGGTTCAAGCCATTGTAAAATATTCTCTCAAGATGCCTGTCTTCTATTCCTGGAACTTGAGCTGAGAGATCTTCAAATTCAGACACATAATCTGCTACAGAACCCCTTTGTCTAATAGAGAAGAGTCTTGTGGCTGGTTCATCATTAATTGATTCAGCAAATCCCACAATCAATCTCTCTTTAAGATCTCTCCAATATCTGAATCCTCCTCGTTTCAAAGCCCAAGCGAACCAATTCTTCACTTTTCCTTCCACACACAAGGCCATAATATCCATTCGTTCCGATTCTCGAACTCAAAGAAATGCTCAACATTCACAATCCAATCATGAATATTAACACCATCCAGTTTAGGCATCTCTAATTTATTCACCATATTATCCCGATTCATCACATTCGATTGACTACCGATAACCTAGCTGTGAATCATCCCGATCTTGTTCCAGATTACGACCAGAACCTGATTATGGTGATTCAACGGTCACGGACGTTGTAATGGGTCCGCGGCTGATTCCGATAGCTCTACTGGTCGCTTCCCTTAAACCATCACGATCTCTTTGAAGTGATCCTCTAGCTGCGTGAATGATAAAGCCTATTTATAACCAGTTTTAAGACATGTTCTAGGCTCTATTTAGGGTCTATTATGCGTGTTTAGGATATGTTTTAGAGTATTTACAGGTCCATGGACGTTTTGGAGATAAATGGAGATACTTGGAGCTTTTGGAGCATTTAGAGGAGAATAATCCGTAGCTGGCTTTTTGAGGAATCGAAGTACAAGTCTGTCATCGATCAAAGACGCAACCTTGGAGTCGACCGATGATGAAAGACCAAGGTCGGATGATGCTGCACACTTACCATCAATCGACACTCAGACAGCCGACTGAAAATCCCAAGTTTAGAAGACAAAAGACAAGAATGCCCTGGACGAGTTTTGACCTAGATTATAGGCTTTTTATATTTATGCTCACGTATTGGAGCATTTAGAGGAGAATAATCCGTAGCTGACTATTTGAGGAGTCGAAGTACAAGTGTGTCGTTGATCAAAAACACAACCTTGGAATCGACTGTTGGTGAAAGACCAAGGTAGATCTATGTTGCACACTTGCCATCAATCGACACCCAACTCGCAGACAACCGAAAAGCCCAATCTTAGAAGACAAAAGACAAGAATGCCCTGAACGAGATTTGACCTAGATTTTAGGGTTTTTATATTTATGCTCATGTATTGAGAGCATGCAGAGAGTGTGCAAGTGCAACTACAAGCTTAGGCAAAGCTTAACACAACTCGCATAGCTTTATAGTTTTAGGTTTTTAGGGGAGAAGATTCATAACTCCCTTGGGAGATTTGGACTGGAACCCCAATATTTTATCTATGCATTCTATTCAGATTATTATTCTTTCTTTGATTATGTCTGAGTAGTCATCAACTAGGTTTAGGGTTGAATGATAACAATCATGGATTGGCCCAAAAATAGGATTGCTAGATAGGTTAATATCCATCAATTGAGTTGTACTTAATGCTTTCATTCTAGAGTAGCTAACTAGGATCTTGAAAGTAGGACATGGACGACTACGAGAGTACGTTATGTGCCATAACAGACTAGATTGAACTAAGCTGTTAGGCGCATGCGAGAACTGCTCTAACAAGTCTGGTGGACTTATCAATTCTCGTTCACACTTCCTTCTGATTTCACCGTCGATTGACATCATGTCTTCGCCATCGATCGATGATCTTTCCTTTTATTCGCATACGAGAGTTGGAGTTAAAAGGTTCATAATAGTTAATATTTAAGTCCTAGTATATTTACATATATGTCATTCCTATCCACTATAATCCATTAAGCTTGAAACTCTAGGTCTAGCATATTAACATTTGCATCAAGTTAGTTTATTAGAATATTTCTATATTTGCATTATTTTCATATTTGCATTATTAGCATATTTTCATATTGGATCTTTACTTCTTAAAAAGGAATATTTCTTTAACTGATTGTTTACCAACCAATATATATATATATATATATATACATTCACCTAGCTTAATCTTTAAAAATAAGAAATCTATTGTGTGCCATTGCTCTCAGTGGATTCGATCCCTAAGTATTACAGTTGATCTCTTTTGGCAAGAGTACTATTTTTGTGTTAAAGAATAGGGTTAATTTCATAGGATTTGTTTAGGATATTTATACCCTGGTAGAACAACTAAAACACATACGTTAAATTTGGCGTCGTTGCAGGGGAGCATTGATGGCCATTAGGTTTAATTTCTAGGGTTTAGTCTAGGTTTGTTACTACATTCAAGTTACTAAATTTTTTTTTTCTTGTTTTTCATGTGCATGCAAAGACACACCAGAAGCAATAAAGGAAAAGAATTACTATTCTCTGACCCCGATAGAATCGAATGCACGATGCGCAAAGAAAGACTACAAGCATCGATCGACAACACCAACTCCACGTCAACCGATACATCTTTACAGACAACATCGGACAACATCAGAACTCAAGAATCGACTGACACTGATCATATACCGACAATCGATAGCGAGTACCCGCATCGATCGACAGAAGCCGACGAGTTCAGATGGTTGCGATATTGATATTGACTCGGGATGAGGATGTGGACCTGCATGATCTAGACGGTCATCTGTGTAATGCAGCAGGTCAAAAGATCGAGGAGAAAATAGAAGCTGGACATGTGCACCAGCTCAATGCACTAATTAATGATGATTTTTGGGTAGAAGTGAAGAAAGAAAAGCTACAAGAGGAAAGAAGCCATTCGCATAGACATCGATCGACACTGGATGCCGCAAATTGATCGATGAAGCCTGTGGAGTTAGTAGAATCGGGAAAATATTTGAACATCGTTTGATGCACCGGTAGTAGAATTGATCGAAGGTTCCAAGCAGCAAAACGGGTTCCTTTTCCAAAGATCATGAATATGAAAAATCTGAAGCAGAAGATGGGTACATCAGAACCTATGATGGCTGATAAAACTGCTAAGGATCACCAAGGAAGAAACAGAGGATTATATTACAGAAGAAAAGTGATCCTGGAAAATTTGTGGTGCCATATCTGATCAAAAGCCACAAGTTTCCTAACGCCCTCTATGATACTGGATCATCAATGAGCATCATACCCAGAGCCATGGCAGAAAATTTGAACCTAAAAGTGGAGCCTTCCAGCGACTCTTTCATATTTGTGGATTGCTCCAGAGTGGATTCACGAGGTATTTGTAGAGATGTCCCACTGCAAATTCAAGATGTCGTAGTCCCGATAGACTTCCATATGATGGATATCCAGATCAATTGGAATTCTTCCTTGTTATTTGGAAGAGCTTTCATGGCCACCGTGGGAGCTATCTGCGACATGAGGACAAACATGTTGTGTCTCTCCTTGATTGATCATAATGTCTAATATGAAATTTATAAGAACAAACCTGCCCTCACAAAATTGAGTGATAATGCAGAACTTGTGCCCAGTTGCTTTTGCGATTATGACTTCGATGAAGGGTCAGAAGATGGAGCATCGATCGACACCCAGCCCAGATTATCGATCGACACGCTTGGTGTTCAACAATCGGTTGATACCCACCCTTTGTTATGGATCGACACTCACACTCCAGAACCGATCAATGCCTACCCACAGATGGTGATTACAACACATCCCACCCCGAGTACGACGAAGACTACAGAGAAGACGAGATGATCGAGTACCGTGGTATTGCTATGGAAGAGGCTGGTGTTTTTCTTATTTCCCATCGATTGAAGAATTCGATATCGATCGACGGCAACCCTATGCCATCGATCGATACTGAACACGAAGCAGCAAACAAAGTATATTCAGTTGCGGAACGCGAGAAAGAATATGGTTATCTACAACCAGAAGAATTCAGTATTATGAGAGATACAGACGGTCACGCAAGAGATATGGATGGAAGACTACTTAATGTCACGAGAGAAAATATTGTAGACATTCTTGCCATGGCTAATGGAGCTAGAAAACTTTTCGCGCAATAGTCTGGTTATCGAGCATCGATCGACGGTCATGATACACCATCGATCGACAAGCATTCAGTATGTAAAGGATATGATGCAAATTACAGAGAGGAAGAGCATATTGAATGTTTCGACCTGGCATCAGAGGAAACTGGCTGGGTGATGAACGCGGGAGTGGATAATCAAGCATCGATCACAGGCTACTCATGGCCTTCGAATGACATCAGCCGCGAACCAGAACACAAATGGAGCAGAAGAGACAGATATTGGTAATCTCATGACCAGATGAGTTTGGAATTTTCAGAGACCCAGACGGACTTGCACGTGCTCTTGATGGTAGACTCCTACATTTATCCAAGTAGGATGTAGCTGATGTCGTTATTATGGCTAATTTATCGGATAATATATTTGGACAACAGCATCAGATATCGATTGACGCACACCATTCAGTATCGATCGATATTGAGGAGTAAAGACACGAGCCGAACCGTACTGATCCATACACTTTCAAGCCACCACCGATCGACACAGCCATCATGACATCAATCGATTGGCGTTTCGAGCAGGGTACAAGAGCATTTGATCTTGAAGGCAACAAACTTTTCCACTGGGAAAAGAAAGATGAGTATGGCATCTACAAAGATGAGAATGGTAATGCACGAGCTACATACGGAAGGGTAGTGAATGTGCAAGCTGAAGACATCAGAGCAGTTCTAGAGAGAGCTAATTTGTTTTGAGCAGAGCTACATATGTTTACCAAAACATGCAGTAAGGATCGCTATGTCTAAGAAGGATCAACATACATACAACAGAGTAGAGATTGATGATATTGTACATGGGATCTACAGAATTCAAGATGTCACTGGATGATTTTTACAAGAGTTTGGATGATGTCTACTATTCTATAGACACATGCCTTACCAGTTTGACTGCACACATGGATGAGATGAAGCAAGATTTGGATACTGTTCAAAGACAGCATGCGATTGGGGCAGAAAACCGAGCATCGATCGACGACAACATCTACGCATCGATCAGCGCTGAAGACCACATACAGAAGACAAAAACAGAGGTAAAATTGGAATATAGGTTCAACGAGATTGCATTTTTTTCAGAGCCTGATGAAAGAATATATTTTTTAGCAATTGGAGGATTTATCAAAGACACAGCTGCCCGACTTAGGATGCTACAACGCAGTATTGAGAAACTAGAAAAAGAAATGCATTCAATGGACTTTTTCAAAACAGTTAGAAAACTAGAAGAGATGATGCATTAAGGAACTTCATCAGTACATGGTTTCAGAAGAGCAAAGAAGATGTAGACACTTATTTTCCAAGTGTTGATCCAACTTCCTACTAGTCAGAAAGTTCAGAACGTCGAGCTAGTGAGGCAACCCACTATTTAGTAAGTTTTTATTTATTTTTTACTTATACTACTACTTATTTCGAGTTTTACTTTGTTTTATATAGACTGTTTGAGTCACCATCGATCGATACTATAGAGGTACCATTAGTCGACACTGGATCGCGACAATCGATCGACCACACATGCCTACCATTGGTCGATACACTTTACAAAGTTTGGTATCAAGCTTTACTACTTAACCTATTTACTTATGATTTAATTTTCTCTAACCAATCCGAGGCGAATTACACTAGGGACAGTGTATTTAAGTCTAGGGGAGGTCCGCTAATGCTAGTTAATTTGTTTTGAGTTTTATTTGCTATATATATATATTTAACTTTTTCAAAAAGTTTTATTAAGTCAAGAAGGGGACTATGATCAAGATTTATTATTGACTAACTACACTTTAGCACCATTCTTAGAAGGTTGTTGCAGAGATTACTAGAGATACCAAAGTGGATCATCCTGTCATTATATCACACTTGCTTAGAAAGTTTGAAGGAACTGAAGCTTATTTCCAACTCTAATCCTGACATTATCTGCTTGCTTTGGGGTTTGGTATACACTGGATCAGATTCCTTCTGCAAGTCTATTGGTACAAGTTATTGCACATTTGGTTCCCCTCTCTTTTTCTCTTCAGCATCTACTTAATAGCTTAAAGATTGAGATGACTTCCCCATATGCAGAGGGGTAGGTAATTTACCTATGACCCCATTATTCTAATTCGATGGAACGATCACACATCGTTGGAAGCGAGGGATAGGTACATTACCGATGACTCCACTATTTGCCTACAACTTTGCCCAAAAATCAAAAGAAAAAAGAAAGAAAAGAAAAGAAAAAGAAGAGGAAAATAAAAAATGAGATGACAAAATGGATTGTATCATCATCATTGTCCATTAAGTTTGAGATCTAGAAAGATTCAGAGAGAAATGGGGGAGAAAGGAATCAGAGAAAACTTTGTGCCTAGTTGTTTAGATACTTGCAGAGGTAGAGTCCATGTGTCATTTGATCGATACTCCCAAGGTAAAGCATACACTTTATTTTATGCAAAGAAATAAAATCAGTAGAAGGGTGAGTTAGACTAGTATTTGCTAAGTTGTTGGTAGACTGGATTTGGTTGCTATACTAGGATAGAGTATATAAAGTTTCTCTGTGATTGACTTGATAAGATGTGGTTGCAACAGAGTAAGGTGACAGTTATACTTAGACATTATGTGAGTCTCCGCTTTTCAAACCTCTTTCACAGGCTTAATTTGCTCGAGGACAAGCAAAAGGTTAAGTATGGAGATGTTGATATAACCTATTTATTACCAGTTTTAGGCCATGTTCTAGGTTTTATTTAGGGTCTATTATGTGTGTCTAGAATATCTTTTAGAGTATTTACAGGTCCAAGGATGTTTTGGAGATAAATGGAGATACTTGGAGCTTTTGGAGCATTTAGAGGAGAAGAATCTGTAGCTGACTATTTGAGGAATCGAAGTACAAGTCTGTCGTCGATCAACGATGCAACCTTGGAATCGATCGATGATGAAAGACCAAGGTCTATCAATGATGCACGCTTGCCATCGATCGACGCCTAACTCGCAGACAGCCGACTGAAAAGCCCAAGTTCATAAGACAAAAGACATGAATGCCCTGGACGAGTTTTGACCTAAATTTTAGGGTTTTTATATTGATGGTCATGTATTGAGAGCATGCTGAGAGTGTGAAAGTGCAAGTACAAGCTTAGGCAAGACTTGACACAGCTCACATAGCTTTATAGTTTTAGGTTTTTAGGGGAGAAGATTCATAACTCCCCATGGAGATTTGTATTGAGACCCCAGTATTTTATCTATTCATTTTATTCAAATTATTATTCTTTCTTTGATTATGTCTGAGTAGTCATCAACTAAGTTTAGGGTTGAATGATAAAAATCATGGATTAGCCCAAAAGTAGGATTGCTAGCTAAATTAATACCCATCAATTGAGCTGTACTTAATGTTTGCATTCTAGAGTAGCTAACTAAGATCTTGAAAGTAAGACATGGACGACTACGAGAGTAGGTTCTTTACCAGAACATACTACATTGAAATAGGTTGTTAGGCGCATGCGAAAGGTGGTCCAACAAGTGTGGTGGACTTATCAAATCTCGTTCACACTTCCTTCTGATTTCACCGTCGATCGACATGAGGCCTTGGTCGTCGATTGATGATCTTTCCTTTTGCTCGCATACGAGAGTTGAAGTTAAAAGGGTCAAAATAATTAATATTGAGTCCTAGTATATTTACATATTTGTGCTTCCTATCCATTATAATCCATTAAGTTTGAAACCCTAGATCTAGCATATTAACATTTGCATCAAATTAGTTTATTAGAATATTTCCATATTTGCATTATTTCCATATTTGCATTATTAGCATATTTTCATATTTGCATTATTAGCATATTTCCATATTGCATCTCTACTTCTTGAAAATGAATATTTCCTTAACTGATTGTTTGCCAACCAATATATATATTCACGTAGCATAATCTTTAGAAATAAGAAATCTATTGTGTGTCATTGCTCTATGTGGATTTGATCCTTAAGTACTACACCTGATCTCTTTTGGCAAGAGTATTATTTGTGTGTTAAAGACTAGAATTGATTTGACAGTGATTTGTTTTGGATACTTATACTCTGCTAGAAGAACTAAAACACGCACGTCAACGAACCTTTGTTTGTTCTCCGCCGCTTGATTCATCAGTAAATTGTAACCACTGCGCAAGAAAATGACCTCATCCTTCATCGTCGTTTTGGCTCCTCTTCATCGGTTCGAAAAGACGCACTCGTCGGCGATGCTCCCGGAGACCTCATCGCGTTAGATCAAACCAGTTTCACCGCACCAATATTAGATTTAACAAATTTGTAACTCAGAAATTCTTAAGAATAAGTATTATTATTGATAGAAAAGCTTGCGAGTTAGACTCATGTTACAATCTCATATCGATTGCAACACTCGTATACGATCTCATCACGATTGTGAGGTTGAGACTCAATCGTCAACTACAAACAACAACACAAGCATAAACCATCTAACAAACTTTCTAGCTTATTATGCTCAACACTTTACTCGTCAACTGAAATCTATAACGGTAAACCCTCCCTCCTCTTCATATGTTGACTTTTCAACGACTACTTCCACGTCACTCTCCTTTGCCAACTCAGTATTCCCGCCTTTCTTCCTCATTCTCACATTTGTACTTACCAATAACACTTGTAACACATTATGTAACTGTGGCTCAAGCGAATTCACCTAAGACTTACCGAGGAGATGGAATGGCGTAAAAGCCTTGCCATTAACCCTTAAACCATCCATGATTGTGACATTCTTCGAGATCGTATAGCAATCAAAACATTGATGAAGCTGGGAAAAATAAACACATCGCAGACCTATCACTTAAATTTTTACGCTTGAGTATTAACCCGAATAACAAAATTTGCAAGTCCACGGTGAAAATGGTTGTAGCATATGCATGATTGAGTTCACAAAGGACTAAACAATCACACACTAGAAATGCTAAAGTCATGTTAATAACGAGCGATAAGGGGTTTTCATGAGATTTTGAGTTCTTATACTTTTGAAAGCAATTAATAAAAAAACAAGAAAGCAAGTAGAAATGACTAAATACGCAAAATAAGATTAACGAGAAATTAGGGATAACAATAAAGATTCTTTAGAGAAAAAAAACATAGATTCTATAGGCTTCTCAGTTCACAAGAAGAAATGTCAAACTTTTGTGGGAGCAACACAAATACACAAGTCTGAGCTATGATCAGGAATCTCGCATAGGCCCCCTAAATCTAAATGCCGGCTCCTATCAAGCCAATGTTTCCACCTTTTAGAAATGTCTGCCTATATCTCCCTCTAAGCTCACCTTTGCCTCTTTGCAACCATTTCTAGGAAGTATTACAAATAGAATTCATTCTTGGATGGCCAAGTTTCTCTCTTATGCAATTAAGATTTATCTTATTTCCTCTGTTATCTACAAGATGGTGAATTTTTGGACCCATGTCTTTGTTCTCCATAAGAAGTTCTACGAGAAAGTTGATTATGCAGGTAAGATTGTGATAGTTTTGGAGCCATGTCTTTGTTCTTTGTAAGAACCTACTCAGCTTTTCTGTTGAACAATGCTTCATCTGCTCCGGATGCTCGTGTGCCATGGGTCGATTTGTGTAAGCTAAAGAGTGAAGGTGGGTTGGAGATAAGGCTTGTGGCTGAATTTGAGGTAATGTTCCATCTAAACCAATTTGGAACATTTTTGCATGTGGTGTCGCTTTGGGTGGCATGGGTCAACAAAGGTTTTGACACATTGATATATTATGAGCATTTATCTTCTCAGCAACTAGTAAAGTAGGTATGAAGAAGCCGTTATCCCACTAAGCTTCTACTAAAGCAGAAGTTTTTATTTTGGCAAAGCACGAGTCATTTATTTGAAACATAATTTATTTAGAAAGCAGCGGTCCATGTCAAAGCCGATGACAACCAAACTAAAACTCCTCGCTGAACAAGTCGTCGATGAATCGTTTAACCCCAACAAAAGAAGATCCTCCGTCCATCAAAGCCTTCCTCGCCGCCTCAGCTGTCTCCCTCACTCTACCCCTCACCGTATTCTCACCGTCCATCAGAGATCGTATCGCTCCCGCAATCTCCTCAGCATTCACTATCTCCTTTTTAGCTGAGACATAATCCAAACGCAGCTCAACCGCTAAACCTAACTCCTTCACCATCGTGAACGCGTTTAGCTGTTGCTCAGCGTACAATGGCCAAGTAGCGATCGGAACGCCGAACCACAAGCTCTCTAGCACAGAGTTCCAACCGCAGTGAGACACAAACCCTCCAACGGCCTTATGAGCTAGCACCTCCACCTGTGGGGCCCACCCGCACACCAGTCCCTTACTCACTGTCCGATCCATAAACCCTTCTGGCAAGAGATCGTACGGACCACCTTTCTCAGTACGGATTGACCAAAGAAACCTGTGGCCAGAGATCTCCAAGGCTCGAGCTATCTCTTCAATCTGTGGTGCACCGAGGACTCCGAAGCTCCCGAAGCAGAGGTACACGACTGATGACTCCGGCTGGTCCTCGAGCCAACTCATGACCCGACTCTTATCCGAGGGTCAAGATCTGGGGATGGACGATCCTCCAAGCTAAGAACCGGTCCGACCGGGTAAACTGGAGGAAAGTTGTCAGGACAACAAGCGAAGTAATCAAACGCGTTCTGCTCAAGACACGTGAATGAATTTACCAAAATACCCTTGGCTCCTGGAATCTTCTCAGCAATCTCGAGCCAAGCCTTGTAGGACTCGCTCACGAACTGGCCCGCCGGCAAAACCTTCGAAGGCACTGAGTTAATGTAACAGGGGATTTGATGATCTTCAGAGCTGAGATCGAGCATGGAGCCGAGTCTGCGATGTCTCTCCGGGAGATACTTCAACATACCCAAGAAACCAGCATTACACGTCAAGAAGATATAGGAAGGAAGGTTAAACTCGTTTCCCACTTCGATCAATGGGACACAAAAGAAATCAAGAACCAAACCAGTGACCCGAACCGGATCGGATCTGTCACGAGACGAAACAAGAGTTGAGAGAGCGTCTCTGACAAGAGGAACTGTTGCCCTCGTGAACTCTAAAACGTAAGCCTCAGTGGCTTTCAAGAAGAGCTCAAATGGCGGAGGGTTCTTGACTTCTGGCAGGGTATAAAGACGGATCCGTGGCTCCGAAGCGATGAGTGATTTGGCAAAGAGGTTAGCATGAGGAGCGAGAGGTAATGTCCAGTGGAGGATGGTGATGATGTGAATGCGATGGTCGTGTTTGATGAGAGATTTAGCCAACTCAATGGTGACAAGAAGATGTCCAGGGATTGGGTAAGGAACGAAAATTATCTCTTGCTTCACCATCTCTTTCTTCTCTCTGTGTTTGATGTGCTTTTTTTTTGTTGTTGTTGGCATCTGCACTGGTTTAGAATCAGATATATAAATAGGGAATGTATTTAACTATATAGAATAAAGGAAAATCATTTTCTCAATTTCCAAACTAATATCCCGTATCTCATATTTATTTATTGGTGATTTGATGGTTGTTGGCTTGGTTTGGTGTAAAACTAAATGCTCTTTTTAAAAGCTTCCAGTATGGATAATTTTGTTTCTTATCTGATTGATGTATGAATTCTAATTTGTTTTTTTGTAACTACTATTTATTATTTAAATTCAAGATAGATCAAAAATAAAAATTTAACAATAATAATGGTGAAAAGGAAATGCTATCATCTCAGAACAATATAAACGATACTTAAATATTTTTTTTTATATCGATTGTTGGAGAAGATTAATCCAATAAATCATTCATTCTATTTAGATTTCGACTATAAGAATCTATAAACGGGAATCTTAAACTTTAGAAGAGGGAGATCGACTACATACACCTTGACTATAGAAGCATACAATTAGAGTTAGGGTTTTCATACCAATACATTGTATTCTTGCTGTATTGATCAATAAAAAAAGATATTTTTGATCAAGTTTTCTTTCTTTACTGCATTATTTCTTATTTATGTAGTATCATGAATAACCACATTTTATTTTACCCTAACAGTTCGGTGCTAAAAAGAGTGGGATAACTAGGACTACATTACGATGACCAGAAGTGAGCATGAGCAACCCCTTGGTCACCGTGGCCGACACCGACTTATGAGTCCATCTAGAAGAATTGCAGATGCAAATCACGAAGATGAATTCTGCGAAAGAAAGCTCTAGAACGTAAGCCTCTGTGGCTTTCAAGAAGAGCTCAAATGGCGGAGGGTTCTTTACTTCAGGCAGGGCATAAAGACGGATCCATGGCTCCGAAGTGATGAGTGATTTGGCAAAGAGGTCAGCATGAGGAGCGAGAGGTAAATGTCCAGTGGAGGATGGTGATCGTGTGAATGCGATGGTCGTGTTTGATGAGAGATTTAGCCAACTCAATGGTGACAAGAAGATGACCAGGAATTGGGTAAGGAACGAAAATTATCTCTTGCTTCACCATCTCTTTCTTCTCTCTGTGTTTGATGTGCTTTTTTTGTTGTTGTTGGCATCTACACTGATTTAGAATCAAATATATAAATAAGGAATGTATTTAACTATATGGAATATATATTTTTTGAAAATCATTTTTCTCTATTTCCAAACAAAGAGCATCTGCGAAACCTTCAAAAGTCTCTTGTCCTATATAATATTAATATACTCCCAATTAGGGGTGGGTGTTCGGATACCCGTTCGGGTTCGGGTCGAGTATTTTGGATTTTCGGGTATTTCGGTATAGGGTTATAAAACCCGTTCGGGTATTTTTATAGTTGGGGTCGGGTTCGGGTATTTTGAGTTCGGGTTCTGTTATTTCGGGTCGGGTTCGAATATTTAGACTTTAAAAAAATCATTTTTAAAGTTTCTTGTATTTAAAAATATAATTTTCACTGAACTGATTTTTTATCTTTTAATAGATTGAATGATTAATAAATTTGGAGATACATGTCAAAAATAAAAAAACATTGATTTGGTTATTGTTTTTAAAATTTGAATGTAACTTTTGTTAATCATGAAACAAAAAGCTTGACATACATTTTAAGTGAGTATCAAATCATTTTGTCCATAATTATATGTTTATTGTATGATTTTAAAGTTTGTGTAACATAAATATAAATATTTTAAATAAAATAAGAGATGTAAACTAGAAATATAAGGTTAAGTATAGTTATGTTAGGTTATCTTCGGATATCTATTCGGGTTCGGATATTATCCGTTCAGGTTCGAATATCCAATCTCTCCTAAATCAATACCCGTTCGGATATTCTGCTATTTCAGTTCGGATTTCGGTTTGTGTTTTTCGGATTGGGTTCGGGTATTGGATAAAATGCCCACCCCTACTCCTAATTTAACATTAAGAAAAAATTGAATCAATGAAAAATAGACACATAGACAAGGAGTTTCTTAACTTTTTTTTACGCTTCTCGGGAAGAAACGTTTCTCTGATTTTACCTCTTTCTCTCTCCTCTTTTGTCACTTATTTTCATTATTTTTAATAAGATAGAATTAATTAAATATCTTCACTAACCATGCCCCAATATCCCGTGTCCCATATACACTTATTGGTGATTTGATGGTTGTTGGCTTGGTTTAGTGTAAAACTAAATTCTCTCTTTAAAGCTTTCATTATAGATAGTTTTGCTTTTTTCTCTCATTAATGTATGAATTCTAATTTGTTTATTTGTAAATATTATCTATTATTTAAATTCAAGAAAGACCTTTAAAATAAAAATTTAACAATAACAATGGTAAAAAACAAATATGATCATCTCATAACGATATAAACGAATACGTAAATGAAATTTGTTATATCGATTGTTGGGGAAAATAAATTCAATAAATCATTCATTTTTCTTAGATGTCGACTATAAGAATTAATAAATGTGATTCATAAATTTTAGAAGAGGGAGATCGATTATTATACACATAAACTATAGAAGCATACAACTAGAACTAAGGTTTTCGGACCAATACGTTGTATTCTTGCTATGATCAATACATTTTACTTTTGATCAGTTCTTCTTTATTATTGCATTACTTCTTGTTTTTTTAGTATCACCAAGAACCATGTTTTATATTACCCTGACAATTCAGTGCTAGAAGAAGTGGGTTAACTAGGACAACATTACAATGACCAGAAGTGAGCATGAGTAACCCTTGGTCACCGTGACACAAAAGAAATCAAGAACCAAACCAGCAACCCGAACAGGATCGGATCTGTCACGAGACGAGACAAGATTTGAGAGAGCGTCTCTGACAAGAGGAACTGTTTCCATGGTGAACTCTAGAATGTAAGCCTCAGTGGCTTTCGAGAAGAGTTCAAATGGCGGAGGGTTCTTTACTTCAGGCAGGACATAAAGACGGATCCGTGGCTCCGAAGCGATGAGTGATTTGGCAAAGAGGTCAGCATGAGGAGCGAGAGGTAATGTCTAGTGGAGGATGGTGATGGTGTGAATGCGATGGTCGTGTTTGATGAGAGATTTGGCCAACTCAATGGTGACAAGAAGATGACCAGGGATTGGGTAAGGAACGAAAATTATCTCTTGCTTCACCATCTCTTTCTTGATTATCCTCTCTGTGTTTGATGCATTTTTTCCTTGTTGGCATCTGCACTGATTTAGAATCTGATAAATAAATAAGCAATGTACTTTACTATATATAATATAACTTTCAAGATAAAAGAAAATCATTTTCTCTATTTCCAAACTAAATATCGTGTATCTCTATTTACTTATTGGTGATTTGATGGTTGTTGGCTTACTAATAATGGTGAAAAGCAAATACTACCATCTCATAACAATATAAACAATGCTTAAATGAAGTTGTTATATCGATTGTTAGGGATAATAATCCAATAAATCATTCATTCTGTTTAGATTTCAACTTCATAAGAATCTACAAATTGGACTCCTAAACCTTGGAAGAGGGAGATCGACTACATACACCTTGACTATACAAGCATACAACTAGCGTTAGGGTTTTCAAACCAATACATTGTATTCGTACTCTATAGATCAATAAAAAAAATACTTTTGATCAATTCTTCTTTCTTTACTGCATTACTTCTTATTTCCATAGTATCAAGAGTAACCATATTTTATTTATTCTCACAGTTCGGTGATAGGAGTGTAATAACTAGGACTACATTACAATGACCAGAAGTGAGCATGAACAACCCCTTGGTCATCGTGGCCGACACCGACTTATGAGTCCATCTAGAAGCCTTGCAGATGCAAATCACCAAGATGAATTCTGCGAAAGAAAGCAATAATATCCCCACAGATAATCATGAAATCATCTCATAGATCCATACCTTGAATGAAAGGATGGAAAAATACTTCAAAAAGTTAAAGCACGCCGTACATAAGCTATCACAACTTGAAGCCGAGAACTTAGTTATCCGAGAAGAAAAGCCTCAACACTATGGGAATAAAACACCGCATGTTCCAAACATGCATTCAACCTATGCAGCCCCAAGATACTCCGGCTGGAAGAGACAACACGAGTCAATGGCTCTACTAGTGAATGGAGAAATGACTGAAGGAATCAGTATCACGAATACAAATTGTGTTAACCCAATAAGAGACAACGACGACTCCAATACATATACAAATATCAAGATGCAGGAAGCAGTCACTACCAAGAAATCGACATAAACGACTTACCTGGAAGAATTTTTCTCTAAGAAATTCAAAGCGGTCCAATCACTTGTAGAAAGACTTCCTGGTGTCACTCCTCCAGTCAGGATAAATGCTTCATATTCCTATGCGGACACTCTTTTCGTGGACGAGATGCTGAGAAAGTTCTTCTTTTTAAATATGAGTACGACGGAACAAATGATCCATATAATCATGTGGCACAATACAAAAAACGGAAGCTTACTACGTATACCCAAAAAGAACTCCCGGAAACCACCATGTACAAGGGTTTTTAGATCAACTCCGACCAGACACACCCTGCAGTGGTTTCTCAAAGGATCGATTCACTCATTCACAGCCCTTAACGAACAGTTCGAAGAATCATTTGCGAGCCATAGGAACCTACAACTGATGGCCGATCACTACAAGAAAAAATACCATATTGTCACAAAATTTTTAGTCACAATAAACACGATTATGTAATAACTGAACCGTAGTGACGAAATTATAACCATTTGTGAATGGTCACAATAATGCCGTCACAATTTTTTATTGTGACAAAAACTTCATAATTTGTGACAGATATATCTAGTAACTAGTTTTTCATTAATGGTGACAAAAATATAAGTAACAAAATTGTAACAATTATTGACCAAAAATATCGTCATAAAATCGATAGCTTTGCTGACGACTAAAACGTATCAATTTTAAAATTCAATGCACAAAAGTTTTAGTCACTAATTGTCCTAAACATCTACAAATTTTTCGTCAACTCATTACGCTTACACGCTAAAAGTTAGTCTTGAATTTGTTTCTTAATCGGTTATTTTGATTGATTCGTTATTTCATTTTAAATAGCTGCTAATTTGTCCCCTATATACTGTTAATATTCTGGTTAAATATGTTAGCTATGCATCATTATAAATGTCCAAGATCATAATACACAAAATTAAAGTTCTGTTAAACCATAGCAGAAAGAATAAAGTAAATGAAGAAGAAAATTCAGAAAAGCCCATAAGCAGAGGAAAATAAATTTATAGATCCATCGAATCTTTTCATGTTATTTTCCACACCAGACTTATTAATAGAAATCATCACGTATTACAAGAAACATAATTTCGATCTTATAAACCGCCACCTTGAGAAGTTTGTGGGCTTGTCGGTTGATCTTACATAGCTTGGCTGATATGGTCACTGAATCTTAAACTAAGAAGATATAAACGTGTCTACAAGCGGATTGTGCTGTCAAGAAACTTTACTATATGAAGGGATGACATATATCATAAAGCTTCAAATTATGGTATTGTTTTTTGAGTTATTAACACTATAGGGCAGTTTCTATGTTTTTATTACACAATAGGGCAATTTCAGCTATTAAGACAGTTTATCTCAACTAAACTGAAATCAGAAGCGATTTTTTCAACTAATGGGACCCATCATTTTCTCTTTCCTTATCTTCTTTTGTTTCTTTTGCTTTGTAGCGATTTTTTTTCAACTAATGGGTCCCACATTGAGCAACTTGAATTATCTATTTCATCTATCTGTCTAATCATTACGTTTTTTTTCTTTCTTTCTCATTTCTCTCGTCTTCCACATTCGACATCTTCATTTTTTTCATGTAAATCATATTTTTTTCTGTAAATCATTCCATTTTTACCATCATAATTCCATTTTTTTATATTTTGTATCACTGATATATATTTTTTATTGCAGATCTAGAAATCTAAAAAAACAATGAGCCTATATCACTGTCGTACTTTTCTTCGTCATCTCTTCTAATGCGGCTACATCTCGTAATCTCATGTTTTGTGATTGAACAAGTTTCCAAAAATTGCGAACTCGTTTCTCGCCGTCACGGCTGCCGCCAGAAGCTCGAGGACATTGATGGTCATTTTTTGATTTTTTTGCACCTTTGATCCTTGATGTTATGTTACTCAAATTAACCCACAAACTTTTTGATTGTTAGTTGTAGTACTTCCTCATAATACCACGAATGGTCCTTAATTTTTTGATTGCTTTCATTTTTACTTCCAAATTTACAAAATTAACAATTGTCTCTTTAAGTTAGCCCAAAATTAATGAACTATGTACTACAATTTTCTATAATGCAATTGAATAAATATATGTACATTATTAAATGCATTGTAAAATAATTAAGAAATGAACTAAAATCAGTAAAAAATTATTAAATATGAATAACACACAAAATTGTGTGTACACCTATTGTCATGTACACCATTTTCAGTTTGATTTGATCTATTTTGTTATGTATTTTGGTATTCTTTTAGTCAATAACCGTCAATCTAGCTATATGTGTCCAATTTCTTCACATATATTGATTCATATTTGATGTACATGTGTACATGTCACAAGGTGTACACCATATTGTACATAAATTAACAATCTTTTTACAAAAATGGTCTCATATTGAAGCAATTCGATGTGACGAGTTACATGTGTACAACAATGAAAAATTAAGTAAAGTCCATTCAAAACAGAACATAAAAGAACAATCTTTGTACATGGAAGCATGCTCCCATATTGAAACAAATCAATGGGATAAAATTTGCGAAAACTATTTTACAGGGTTAAGTATTGAAAGCTAGGTTTAGAAGATTTCAATTATATTTGCATATAACTGAATTTGTGCACATGTATAAGTAATTTTTTAAACACATCTAAAGGTGTTTGCGTGTTTAACATATATATTTTCAAAAAAAAACTACATGTGTACATATGCATTTTATTATCAACAAGGGCTAACGTGTACGATATACATATTATAATTTATTAGATATTTACATGTACATTTATGTTTGAGATATATGTTAGATGTCCAATATGTTGTAAAGGTGTGTACATTTGTTAGTGTACATGTGTACGCTAAAGTTGGTAGCATACATGTGTACTACAAAATATGGTAGTGTACATATGTACAACACTGAAAAATTAGGTAAAGTCCATTCAAATATCAAATGGTAATAGACTATGACTTTCATATCATTATACAAAACATTATGAAGTTGATTCTCAAGTTAATTGTGAAGAGGAACATAATTGAATAACAAAATAATTTGTTTCTCAAAGTGCTTTACTTTCTTCTAGCACCAACATGAAACAAATACCTTAAGGAGTTTCAACTGTATTATTATGTAGATGTTTCAGCAAGTGAGAAATATGAATACACAAAGATTAATAGCTGGTTTAAAAATCATTGTTGTTAATTACTATATTGGAACTTTAATGGAACATGTTTACTTTGTTAATGTTGATGATGGTTCAATGATATATCATGATCATAATAGTTTTTAGCATCTTAATTTAGTTCATTTATGTTATTTGATGCATTTAGAGATGTTAGTGCAGATATGTGTTCATTGCACAATATAAAATTCAGGGAAAATATTAAAGAAAAATCTACATATTTTAGGACTTTGAGGTCAAATTATAAAGAAGCAAGAAATTTAAGGACCAAAAATGAAATTATCATACACTTGACCATTGTTGTTGAGTTTCGATTCAAAACGTAATAATGAAGAATGACATTGAGCTTGGCTCGCCGACGATCTGGGAAGAGAAGCATGGTCTAGTTCATTGTGGATGATGGGTCTTCTACATCGTCTTTGCCGTCGAAACTAAATTGCTCCACCGTCGTCTTTGTCTCCGTCGTCGTTACGCCAAATCAATAACGTCTCTACCATTGTTGTCGTTATTGTATATCTCACTGTTACACCATCATCAAAGATGTACCTTGACCTATCTTAAAAGATAGATTAAGCAACAGAGATGATAATTACATGCAAGATGTTTTGTAAAAATAGTGTGACGAATCAAATTTTAATTTAGAAAAAAATAGAAAGTTTGGGAAGAAGAAGACGGAAAAGAAAGATAGAAGGACCCATTTAGTTAGATTTTAATTATTCTATAAACTAGAAAAAAGGAAACGTGTATTGGGAGAAGAGAAAGTGTTTGAGGAGCATAAACTGCCTCATAGTATTATTAAAAACTCAAAACTACCTTACAGTGTAATTTTCTCTTGTTTTTTTCTCGTCCGACATATTTTCTAATCTATTAATAGTTTTTAAAAACTTGTTTTTTCTTAGGTACATATTTGCACATATAACCTATGTTATGTACTTATTTTCAGTAATATCAAAAACAGTTATTTCCAGTCAAATTTGACATAATAACTTTTTCGTATTAGATAACTTATTATATATTTAGCTGAAAATATATGTATGTGTATTTATATTTATTTATTAATATTATATGTTTCTTGATTGAAAAGAAAAGAAATGGTGAGAGAGAAGTGAAATGACCTTCGTTCACCTATATTTTCTTTCACGTACCAACACACTTGTGTTTATAGTACAAAACTATACACACATCTTTCCACTAAAAAAACAAAGACGTGTGGAACATTGTAACTATTGAGATTAGTACAGGCGTTCCATAAGGCGAATATCAAGGATAATCATTATCCATAACATTTTGATATTTGTTCTAGTTTTATTTTTATTTTATTTTTGACTTAACTACAACTTTCATTAACCAAATGGGATTACATGATTTTGATTTCTACACAGATTAAACTACACGTACAATGAAGTAATCTAGTATCATCTATGAACACATATATGGATTCTACTCTACATGAATCAATACTTTATTATATTTTTAATCTTAAGAACGGGCTTACTCCACATAGAATATGCCGCCTCTTAAACCCCTAAAATTAGACTTGAGATACGAAAACCATAATAACTCAAGAAGAGATTAAACCTAAAACTTGATTACATATTTGTATAAGTCACTAATCACCAAATATCCAGTTGTTGCACTTGGATTAGGACCTCTCCACCTTTAGGTGCATCTAAGTATTGGCCAATCACTACCAGGATCAAGGTCTCGATCCAAAGCCAAGAACCGAAACACATGTCCGGATTGAAATTCGGGTCTTGATTGCATCATCATGACCGGTACAGTAACCTTAGCATCTAATGGTGTGGAGCTAGTACCTCCAGACATCGCAGATGAACTACCACCGGATCTGGGATGTACCGTTTCACCACGAACCCCACCAAAGTCCATGCCTCTGGTTGACAACGTCGGTGTAGAACTTTGCGCCGTGACGTCTCCAAAAAACGAAGAGTGTGGCCAATATCTGCCGTTCGTCGATTCACTCCTCCAGTCATCTCACCGCCTCGAAAGGTGGAGGAGGGCTCCCACTGAGACACATGCCGCCGTCGTGAAGCTCCCAATGATGGTCTAAAAATTTGAAAACTGGATATGACGTTTCGCTTCGACCTTAAAAGGCGACGTTCATCTCCTCCGCCTTTCCACAGACCTCGCCGCTTCTCCATATATCCGCCTGATGTTCTTCCCTTTGGTCTCGAGAGACCACCGGATAAGAGTCGACGACACAGAGAAGCCTGCATATCGGCCGATATTGAAACGAAAGCAAGAGAAGGCAAAAGGAAAACAAGTTAAGGGAGAGAGAGAGGCCTCCGACACTGGCGCTCGCCGGAGTTAGAGTTCTTCTTCTTGATGCTTTTGATAGAGATAGAGAGAGGGAGAGAGAGAGAGAGAAGGTTTTTTTTGTTTTTCAGTATTTTGCTTGCGGTTTTGATAACTTATTGGTATTTGTTCTAATTAAAATAGTTCATCTGCATTTTTCCTCTACTAATTAATTTCTTTTATCAGAAAAAATAAGTGTTAAAGTAGGACCCTGGATATAGATGATAAACTGGGGGAGGGGTGTTTGAGGCTGTTGCTTCTTTTTGACGAGGATGAGAATGACCATGTATATACATAGAGGATGGATATAATTATAAGGTAAAAAATATACATAATGTTATGAATCATAGTGGATTGTCATAACCTCTATGGCCCATGGTCGATGGGTCCATGGTCGACCCATCCATTACCGGTCCAAACATAAACCTATTGCATAGAAGTTTACTAAACCTA
>CAJHQP010005811.1:0-42896 GCA_905132765.1 Moricandia arvensis
TATTGCCATATTTTGAGTAAATTAACGAAGAAAGGCTTTTTATTGGCCTTTGTTTTACAATCGCTGCAAGTGATAATCAATCTTGGTGATAATATAATACCAAGAAGAATCATGGTTACATTATCAATTGTGACTACCCATTCAAAAAGCCTCATGTATTTGTCAAAAACACAATTTAGAGAGAAAAATTCAACTTGATATTGGAAAAAAAAACGAAAATTAAAAAGTTTAAGGTTATCCACATTTTAGCTTCTTTTATTACTAAAACTCAAAAAAAATTAGTAATTTCTTAAGATTTCTTTTTAAATATGAGAGATTTTTAAATTTTGTTTGAAATTTATCATTATAATAAATATAGTTTGAGAATTAAGAGAACACAATTTTAAAATTTAGTGTCTGAAAATGAAAAATAATTAGTTGATATATTAAACTGTGTAGTACAAATTTCAGGTATTAGAAAGCTTAACAAAATTTAGTTGAGACATTTTAATAAAGTTTTCCCTTATTATAATGTATATTTTAAATATTTTGTAGATTTTTCAAGGTGAGATGCAAGGTGAGATTGTTAGAGAAAGAAAGAAAATTTCAGAAATCTGGTAAAGTATTGATCAAATCAAGGAAAGTTGAAAATACCAAACGTGAAAACTAAGAAGGTTTGATTTTCTTACTTTTGTATTTTATTTTTACTTTTATCTGATGTGGAACTAAGCTTTGTTTTAATTGGTTGATTTTTTATGCCTATGTGAACACTTATCCCCCTTTTAGTATAATCCACAAAATACGCTAAAATTTGGGGATCCGATTACTTGTTGAACCTATGGGTGGCTACTATGTAATACAATTTGACTTAAATTTTCATATTTAAAGTATTCTAATTTATGAATATTTAGATGAATGATAGATATATATTATGAATGTTATGTTATTATTTTACAAAAGTTAGTCAAACTAATTTATCATTTTATTGTAAGCGTTATAGATCAATATTCGAGAGGATACATACTAAATTAGAAATAGATACATGAATGTGAGATGGATTTTGACCCGCCTCTTTAATGTTTCTTATTAGATTTTCACCCGCATTTTAATGTTTCTTATTAGATTTTGATGAAATATTAATGTTTATTGTTAGATTTTGACCCGTACTTTTTAAAGCGAGATGAATTTTTATTCAAATATTTATTTACTCAAAATTAGAAAATCTTATACATGTGTCTCTTTTTATTAAAAACATTTGGTTTGAAGTATATATAACAAAAAATAAAATTTACATAATATAATTTTATGAAAATAAAGATAATTAATTTATATAACTTGCTTCATATATTATAATACAAATTTTTAATTTTAAATATTCGTAAAATTTTGTTTTATTATTATATTTTTGTCAACATTATTATACAAATTAACTATTGTTATTATACTCGTCTCATACATAAGATATATATTAATTAATTTAATATAAATATGTATATTAACTTATGAAATGATTTATTAGTTCATATATCGTATTTTAATATTGTTTAATAAGTTGAAGTATGTTGTAAAATTCATAAATATAATTTATTCTGTTATTTTATAACTTATAAATAGTTAAAATGAATTAAGTTACTTTATATTTATTACTTGGTGTAGTAATTTAATTATGAATATAAATTATATATATAAATATTATAGATTTTTGTTATATAAATGAATAATTAATAATTTTTCGTTTTAAATATAGTTAATTAATAATGGCTTTACTATTAAAAACAAATGTATATATATATATATTATATATGAAGGTGTCTTCTATTATTTAGAATTAGAATAATATAATTCAGAATAATGCTTTAGTCAAAAAAATAACAAATAATAGAAGCCATATTAAGTCTTTTTTTTGCAGTTTGAAATCAAATAGGCCTATAGCAAGATACCAGTGCATAAGAGAAAACAAAACACAAAACAAATTACTTTGCTACTCCCATTATATTTTCATTGCCATATTTTTAGTACATTAAAAAACCTTTTATTGGGCTTTGTTTTACAATCGCTGCAAGTGATAATCAATCTTGGTGATAATATAATACCAAGAAGAATCATGGTTACATTATCAATTGTGACTACTCACTCAAAAAGCCTCATGTATTTGTCAAAAACACATGGATTTACATTGTTAAGTGATTTGTTTTTTGTGGCTTAGATACATATTTTATTTTACATTGGCTGAGGGCTTGATATAAGCATAGATTTTCCAATTGTCATTTGTCTCAGCCTTAGTCACCTCTTATGCATTCACTTCTTAGGAATATTTCAAATTCAAAAACAAATCTTGTAAGCTTCTAATTTATCTTAAAATTTTAGAAATAAAAATAATTAATTCTGGAAGAAATTTTAAAACTTAGAAAAACTTAATTTTAAATGAAAATAAATAAATTAGTATTAAAATTTTAGAGAGAAAAAAAATAAACTTGATATTGGAAAAAAAAAACAAAAATTAAAAAGTTTAAGGTTATCCACATTTTAGCTTCTTTTATTACTAAGATTTAAATAAAATTAGTAAATTTTTAAGATTTCTTTTTAAATATGAGAAATTTTTAAATTTTGTTCGAAACTTATCATTATAATAAATATAGTTTGATAATTAAGATGAACTCAATTTTAAAATTTAGTGTCTGAAAATGAAAAATAATTAGTTGATGTAGTAAACTGTGTAGTAAAAATTTTAGGTATTAGAAAGCTTAACAAAATTTAGTTGAGACATTTTATTTAAAATTTCCCTTATTATAATGTATATTTTAAATATTTTATAGATTTTTCAAGGTGAGATGCAAGGTGAGATTGTGAGAGAACGAAAGCAAATTTTAGAGATCCGATAAAGTATTGATCAAATCAAAGGAAGTTAAAAAGACCAAACGTGAAAACTAAGAAGGTTTGATATTTTTATTTCTGTATTTTATTTTTACTTTTATCTGATGTGGAACTAAACTTTGTTTTAATTGGTTGATTTTTTATGCATATGTGGACACTCTAATAATTGATCTTATTTCCCTTTTAGTATTAATATATATATATATAATATGCAGACAATTATTAATTGATGAATCTATATGCATACATTATTTAGTATTAAATTCGCTGATTTCAAATACTTTGAGAGATAAAAAGTTATTTTTATGATCTAAGTTGTCAAGTGAGGAATATCAAGCTATTTCTAAAACAAAGTTAATATGATTTTTTTTTGCTGAGTTACGAAACAACATATAGAACACTAAAAGAAATATATATATATATATATATATATATATATGGTGTTACTAGTGCACAACATATGATTGATAATCCAAAACCATCTAGATGTGGTCTTACAAACATAACGTCAATAGAAAAAAAGTTACATCTACATATATATTTGAATTTTGTTATTACACTTAGAGACACTTTTCAAAGAGATACACTTTAAAAAGGAAACAATACTCTACTATCCTTGAAATTTATTAACTACAACTCACTCCATCGAACTGAAATCGTGCCTTCATATAATTTTCGACATACAACGTGACTTCCACGTTATCCGTAATTTCATTTTGTTTTTCAAAGTAAAGTTTATATCCGTTTCTTCTTATTCTTTCTTCGCAGAGATGTATCCGTTTCTCATGTCTTTTCACCAAATACACTACCGCAGGAAAATATATTCTAGTAAACAAATTATCCTAAAGTCTACTTTGCATTTGAATTTTTCACATCAAAGCAGACTATGGTGGAAGTCTGCTTTTGTATATTTAGTTACTAAACAAACAACTGCATAAGTCAAATCCATAAAATTAAAATAAAAACTTTTGAATGTAATCTGCAAATAAAATAATAGATCTTTTGGAATGAAATACATTCTCATTCATTAATATTAAAAAAATAAAAATATATAAACTATTCATAACTAATAGCACTATCGTAAATATGAGGTCTTTCTAAAGCCAACAGATTCATAAAAAAATACTTTCGAAAGAAAACTATGAATTAATTTTGCATTTGATTAATGTTTTTAAGTCAATTTTGCCACTTTCACTAAATTAACGCGTTTAAAAATACTCTAAAGCATTTAACAAAGTCGACTTGACTTAATATGCGTGACTTATTTACGTTTAATGAAAATTCTAAACACTCAAGTTTTTGACGAAATCAACGTTCCTCAGTGTTACAGTATAATCAAAAGTTTATCTGATTTAAATTCAGCTTCCAAGATCTGCAACAAAATTTATGAGCAAAGCTAATCTCCTAAAATGTATACGAAAAAGTTCTTGTCAATCCTCTGTCTTGTCCTCGCCTTTAGCTTCAGCTTTGTCTCTGCCCAAATATGTGGAGAATCACTGTTTTTCAGACCAACCAGTACTTACGATATAAACCGTCTCCTCGTTCTCTCAACTCTTGCTTCCAACGTCAGTTCCCGAGAAGGTTACTACAACACCTCTGCTGGTGAAGGCCCCGGAAGGATCTATGCTTTAGGCCTCTGTCTCCCAGGGACTGATCCAAAGGTCTGTTATGATTGTATCCAACCTGCGTCTGTTAGTTTAGTACAGAACTGTCCGAACCAAACCGACTCATGGTTCTGGAGATCCGAAGACGAGACGATCTGTTTTGTTCGGTACTCAAACCGCTGGTTCTTTAACCAGATCGATCTAAGCCCAAAAGAAGGATATATCTATTCTTTAGATGTCACTGGAGATGTTGCAGAGTATAAGAAAACATGGGAAAGTTTCATGGAACGTATGATATCAGCAGCGTCGTCCTCAAGTCATGGGTCGCTTGCAGGCCGACATTATGCTGCGAATATAACTCCTTTGTCCGGTTTTCGAAGAATATACGCATTGATGCAGTGTATCCCTGGGATTTCTTCAGTGGATTGTCATGCTTGCCTTCAAGAAAATGTTCGTTACTTCCAAAGTTGTTGCAGTGGTAAGCAAGGAGGCAGCATTAGGAGACCGGTTTGCTTTTTCCGGTTTGATCTTTATCCGTTTCGCAATGCTTTCCATAACATAGCATCGTCATCCCCTCCTCCTCAAAGCTCTCAAGATCATCAAGAATTACAACCCACAACAGCAACTCCTACTCTTCCTCCAGATGGAAAAACAATTTCTATAGGAGTCATAATGGGGATTATTGTATCAACGGTAATATTCATCGCGCTGTTAGCTTTAGGATTGATTGTTTTCAAGAGAAGGCAATCATACAATACACTAAATCTTGAAAGTGAGCTGCTTTTACCTTTGTTCATTTCAAAACTGAGAGTATGCATATAAACTCTGATGATATAATACATCTATATATTATGCAGATAATGATGATATTACAAGCCCACAGTCATTACAAATTGATATCAAGACAGTTGAAGCCGCAACTGATGAATTTTCAGAGGCCAACAAAGTCGGCCAAGGTGGATTTGGTGAAGTTTACAAGGTATATCTAAGATCTGAATATATCAATGACTGCTTGACTTTTTTTTATGGAAGATAAGAAACAACTTATATGTATATTTCTAGGGAACATTACCGAACGGAACTGAAGTTGCGGTGAAGAGACTATCGAAAAATTCAGGACAAGGCACAGAAGAATTCAAGAACGAAGTTGTTCTTGTGGCTAAGCTTCAACATAGGAATCTTGTTAAGCTTCTTGGGTTTTGTGTGGAAGGAGATGAACAAATACTTGTCTATGAGTTTGTTCCCAACAAGAGTCTTGATTACTTACTATCCGGTTTGTTTCTAATCCTTACTTTTTTGGTATTATTGTTTGGCATTGTTGAAACCTAGACTCCTGTTCAGTATCATATAAAATTCACAGACCCAATAAAGCGACAACAACTAGATTGGACAACACGGTACAATATCCTTGGAGGTATTGCTCGAGGGATTCTATACCTTCATCAAGATTCACAGCTAACAATCATACACCGTGATATCAAAGCGAGCAACATTCTTCTAGATGATGACATGAACCCAAAAGTAGCGGATTTTGGCATGGCAAGGAATTTTTGGGATGGAGCAAACTCAAGCCAATACTAGAAAGATAGCTGGTACCTTGTACGTGATTTTTAACTCTATGAAACCTTTTGACCATCACTCGTGTAGTGTAAAGTATATTTTCAGTTTGGATTACTTTTCAGCGGTTACATGTCTCCTGAGTACGCCATGCACGGTCGATTCTCCATGAAATCTGATGTCTACAGCTTTGGTGTCTTGGTTCTTGAGATCATAAGTGGAAAGATGAATAGTAGCTTCAACGAAACAGATGGATCAGCTGTCAATTTAGTCACGCACGTTAGTGTTACTTTTTTGGGTCTCTTTTAACACTATGATCAAATATTATGGAGTGTTTTTATAAGACTATATATTAATGTCAGGCTTGGAGACTATGGAGAAAAGGTTTGGCTTTAGAACTTTTAGACCAGACTATTGGTGAGAGTTATCAAAGCGATGAAGTTAGAAGATGCATTCATATCGCGCTTTTATGTGTTAAAAAGATCCTGGAGATCGTCCTAAGATGTCTAAAATTATTTTGCTACTCACTAGTAGCACAATCACGTTACAACTGCCTCGTGAACCTGGATTTTACTTCCGAAGTAGTTTGGACCAAGATTTGGAAGCTGAGGGCTCAGATTCATTTGGAAAACCAATTCCTTGTTCTGTTAATGACGCAACGATCACAGAGTTAGATCCTCGTTGAACATGATATTTTTTATATATGTTTTGTTTTTTAACATATGAATATGATATTGCTTTCTTCATTATATTTTATGTTTCTCTAGTTGTCATTTTTTCGGTTAAATAGTATCTTTTGTCATTCTAATGTAATGAAACTAGAGGGATTTGGTTTGTATCTAATCAAGGTCGATTATTTAATCAACCGGTGCTATATAAGCACAAATAAAGTCAAATTCTCAAAACTTGTCGCCTATCTATAACTGTTATAATTTTGTTTTTACTCTAGATCGATTTCCGTGCTATGCGCAAATAATTATTTTTATATTTTATTTTTGTTATTTGATATACTTGTCTGCTTAAATTATTTTGATTGTAAGTTATAGTATAAAAGAGATAGTGTCTCTAACTTTTGTTGTTTGAATGTTGTATATAACTTCATTTTTCACACATGTTTTTGTTATAATTTTTTTTATGTGAATATACTTGTGCGTTTGAACTATTTAGATTGTAAGTTATAGTATAAAAAGAGACAGTGTCTATAATTTTTGTTGTTTGAATGCTGTATATAACTTCATTTTTTACACATATTCATAGTCAGAATCACTAGGACCTCGAAACAAACTAAGGCTGTTTCTTTTTGGATTTATTTGTCTGCTTTCCTGATACATCTGAGTCTGCTTCCTTTTATGTAACTTTCTAAGCTAGAGTACCCTTGTAGATCCCATCCTCTCTAAAAAAACATTCCTACTTGTAGTACACTTTAGATCTTCTGGATCCAGACTATGTAACTCTTAACTCCAAACGGATAACCCAAGAAAACCCATTTAACATTTCCAGGACTTGTCTATATCTTGAGTAACATGAACATTAGTTGTACAACCAAATCTTCTCAACTGTGATAAATCAGGCATGTCCCCCCGATCAAACTTCCTCTAGTAGTTTGAAGTCAGAGGTTGAGTTTGGTGTCCTATTTATTAGATACACTGCTATAGAAGTAGCTTCTGCTCAATACTCTTATCCCAAGCCAGTTTCTGCCAGCATACTTCTAACCTTATTCATGATGGTGTGGTCCATTTTTTCTGAAACCCCCATTTTGTTGAGGCGTATAGGTGCAAGTTTGATGCCTCTTAATCCCAAACTTTCTACACAGATCATCAAACTGGTTATTACAGTATTCCAGCCCGTTATCAGTCCTTAGACATTTGAAACTCTTTGAAATATGAATTTCAACAACTTCTTTCTATTCCTTGAACTTAGAAATGCTTCATCTTCAGTTCTTAGGAAATAAACCCAAACATTCTTAGAATAGTCATCAATGAAACTAATGAAGTACTTGCATCTTCCCAGAACCCTATAGATCCGAATGTACATACTCTAGAATACCTTTAGTAGTATGTTTAGCCGTAGGAAAACTTTGTTTATGTAATTTTCCAAATCACCCACTTCAGTCTTTGGTATGAAACCTTATTTTATAAGTAACTCCATGTTCTTAGAACTCATATGACCCATATGTAAATGCCATATCTTAGTATTTGAGCCTATAGCTTGACTGATATTAGCTTATGCACGAGATACTATTTCTTATAGATAATAAAGCCATTTCATATTTTCCTGTGATCACTTTGTGTCCATCTTTGTAGAATGTTACTGTGAAATCTCCACCTTCATATTTGCATCTGGATTTTTCTAACATTCCATTGGAGATTAAGTTCATGCTCATGTCTGGCATATAGCGCACATCATTAGAATAATCATTGAACCATCTTCATTTGTGATCTTGATTTTTCTAATGAGTTTCACTTCACATTGAGTGTTGTTAGCCATTAGAACTTTGCTACCATCTCCTTCTTCTAGATCAAACAAGACGTCTTTCTCTGGTGTTATGCGAAACGTATAACCTGAGTCTAGAATCCACTCTTTTCTTGAGTCTTGAATACTTACAATTAGAACTAGAGGTTGCTTGGTTCTTGTTATTGTTTTACCAATTTGCTCACCATTGTTTCTTTGTCTCCTGTTTGGATATTTACGTTTCCAGTGACCTTCTTTTCCACATATGAAACATTCTCCTTTCTTTATCTTGTTCAATCTATCTCTAGACTTATATCGACACCTCTGCTCTTGATCTACTGAACTTCTTGTTATTACCCTTATCAGATCGATTAGATGACCTTCCTTGGAACTCACCATAGAGCCCCTCATCTGCTGACTTCTTTTTGTTTAATGTCTTTCTGACTGTGTTCTGCTTCTTTTGAATATGCTAAGGTAACAACTTCTAAGACTGTGAGGGTCTCTCTGCCTGATCCATATTGAAGAGTGTGGACCAGCGGTTCGTAAGCAGCTGGAAACAAGAGAGAATCTGTATAGCTTGATTTTCATCGGTAATGTTAACCTTCAAATTTTATAAGTTTGCTATTAGATTCAAGAACACATCATCCACTTTCTCTTCAATTGACTTATCTTCTTCAATTTTAGAACAAAAGAATTGTTTCTTTAGATAAATCTTTTTTGGGAGAGACTTGATCTGATATAGCTTCTCCAGTGACTACCACATGCCAAGAGCTGTCTACTCGTGCATGACTTTCCTCAAGATAGAGTTGCTTAAGCAAGTACCAAGTAAACTTATTAACTTTAGATCTTTTTCAACTTTGTTTTAATATATCACTGCATCTTCAACTTCTGCTAGTTATTCCGAGATGGAGTAGAACGTAAAGCCATCAACTATTACTGTAAGAAGTCCTTGGATCTGAAGCTACATCGTCATCTAAACTTTCACATACCAAAATCTCCTTTACCGCCAAACTTCTCTATCTCAAACCTCCCGAGAGTAGGTTCCAACTTAGACCTTCGAGATCTTGGGATAATGTGCAAATCAACAACAACAAAGAAACAACCACATAGATTGCAACAGACACAATCAACAAATAAGTCTTCTCTTCATTCCTTATCAGATCTGATATAACTACATACCCTAGAACCTAAACATGGATGTTCTGATACCACTTGTAGAGTTTTTAGATGTTATCACTTGGTCTTAGATTTTTTCTATTAGGATTGATTTTGATTTGTTCTCGTTTCACGTTTGTATGAGATCAAACACAAAACAAAATGCACACGAGATTTGTTCACCCGGTGTTCACTGATCTACTCATCGGGGAGGGATCAATATCCCTCAACAGCTCCACTAAGCCTTTAATCAAGAGTTCATGATTGCAACAATGACGATACAAAAAGAAACATAGCTTTACAAAAAATAACAAAACTCACTTATCGTATCCTTTATGAAGCCGGAAAACACTGCCAGAGTCGTCCAAACTGACTGATCTCCACCTCCATAATATCGTCGAGTTTCACCCTCATGGTCTTGAGCTAAGTCTCTCCGTCTTTTCTTGCTCTCTATTCTTGATAGTCTTGTTTTTCCCCCAAAAGTTGCAGATCCAGCTCATAAGTTTGTTCTAAGAAACTCATCCACTTTAGTTTGAATCCAAAACACTGCATTTCATTTTTGCTGAATCATTGGGCTTAGACTTGGGCTGTCTTTCTTCTTGCAGGTTTCTGATGGACCAGATATAATGAAGATGAAGTTGAGCCAGAACGACTCAAGTCCACTCGATGTTTGGCTGAACGTAAAACCCACAAAATATAATTTAGATATTTCAAAGTATTTGAAAAACACGTTTCTCTGTTCCGGTTTCATATTAAAGGGTTTGTTTATCTTTGTTTACCTCTGCCTTTTGGAGTGATCACTCAGATTAGTTCATCGATTGTTCCATTTTTTCTACCTTGTTTCTCCACATGCTCTCCGCAGTGCAAAAACAGACCCTTCAAGTTGAACCATACCCATTTTATACCAAAGATAGTTTACTTGCTCAGTTATATGAACAAATTGAAGTTGATTCCCTTAATTTTCACTGACAACAACCTCATACAAATTGGGCTCGACATTCGTAACCCCTCTAGGGACACATAAGTATATATAATGAAGAAAATATACTTGAATTAAAAATCATACAAAATAGGCATGGCATTCAAATTCAACATGTAATAAGACAGAGAACATTGGACACGCTAAATAATCTTTATGCTCTGCTGAAGCAATGAGTTGATGGTTCAGTAGGTTTGACCAATTCTTAAATATTCTGGATATTGGAATTAGGCTATAAAGTGTTATATTAAAGACATGAGTAGCAGACAAAGCATTTTTTTCATGTTTCAAGAGCTTCAGAGACACTATATGAATATATCGTTACTTCCACATACAACTACAGTCCGGAGAAAATTGTATACCTTAAAAGAAAAGATTATTAGGCATGGAGGGAATAGTTAGGTAGCCTAAGATTTTGAAGGGAATGGCAACAAATTAATCTTGGGCCTTGTTTTCGGCTGAAAGTAGAAACCAAACAAATTTAAGAATAGACTCTAACTTGGTTGATAGTAGTTGTGAGCGAATTGACAAGGTAATTAAGAAAACATGGAAATTTTTGATAGGATTGATTGATTGAATTAATCTGCTTACACGGACAGCCTCTCCACTGAAGATAACTTCATTTTAGCATAGGTAGATAATTTTAATTAGGGATTTCCAATCTTTGTTTTTTCCCTTGTTTAGAAACTCGCTAGGCGTTTCATTTTAACATAGGTAGATAATTTCAAGTAGGGCCTAGCAATTTATTGAAAACGCAGAAAAAATCGGAGAGTGCGTGCGGAAGAAATTTTTGTATTTTTCTATGGGGAAAATTTCCATATTAATACCCAAACTAAATTTCTCTAAGCTATTTAATATCCCAACTATATTCCTTCCCAACTAAATACCCAACTATTTATTTTTCCACTTTAATATTGAGAAAGTGTTATGTGTTCTCACTTTAGATTGTGTCGTTAATAGAAGTTGGCGGGACAATAAACTACGTTAATTAGCTTTTAACTCTTTAACCATAGTTTAGTTTCAGCATCTAATATAAATCCCCAATTCCAGAAACTCTAAAGCCTTAAATTTAGAATCTCGAGCTCTGGTGTTGTCTCCAACGCAACCAGTGGAGGAATGACAAGTAAAATGAGATGTCTTTGTGGGCAGATTTCAGAGGAGAAGAAGGCTTGGACGGACGACAATCCAGGAAGAAGGTTCTACTCTTGTGTCTATCAAAAGTGGAAGTCTTGCAAAATTTTCAGGTCGTATGATGTTGAGAAGCCTCACAGTTGGCAAAAAACTGCATTGTTGGAAGCCAGAGAGTTAACCCGTGAGCAAGAAGAAGAGTTGAAGAATCTGAGGACTATGGGTAAGCATGAAGGTCACACAATGAATCCAGAGGCGAGGGCTGTCAACCCAGAGGTGTTGCTTTAAATGGAAACAATGGAAACTGAGAACAAGAAATTCAAGCAAGAGCTTGCATCGAGCTGTAAAGAGAGAAGATGGGTAGACAGTTTGTAAGAATTTCTTTGTTTGGATTTGTTTGTGTCACTGCTGTCATTGTCAATGCTTTAAAGTAGTTGTGCTTAGTAATTTGATGTGGTTGTAATGATATGTTATGGAACTAATTTAAGCTTACAACTTCATTTGGCTTGCTTCCAAATAAAAGAAAGTTACAATTTCATAAAGAAACCAAACAAAAAATATAATCATGATTCATTACATAACCTGGGTTTTAGAAAAACAAAGATAAGCAACGATAGAAACCAAACAAAAGAAAAAAACATCATTCATTACATAACCTGGTTTTCAGTCACAACAATAACAAACCAAACTTTAGAAACCAGAAAAAATCAATACTATTTTTTTTTATTTTGAACCATTGTATCTATGCATTAACCCATCTTTGATGTAACTCCTAATATGAGACCTTCATCTTGCTTCCTATTTGGATAACCTTGCATTAGTACTTTGTTTGAGCATCCTAATTCTTCCTGTCGGCAAGTGGTTATGCTTGTCTTCGTAGACTTTCACCATCCACTTCTTTATAGGTTTCTCCAATGAACAATATATCATCCATGTGTATTTCTCATGAGAACATATGGCTGCATGATTCGTGGGTTACCACTTATTCAACTTAACATCAAACTGAGTTTTCAGAACATACCTCCGCAACTGATCCTTGAATTCATCCCATTGTTAATTGTTTGCATCAGCCATTGGTAAGGATGCTTGTCATAATCAGCTTTGCTTCTTCTTTTCAAATCTCTTCCACGATCATCCTTCTTCTGCCAGTTATGCCATTCTTCATCTGTGTCTTCTGCAGAATCAAGATATTCTCCATTATGAAGTTGTTTCTCATGTCTCAACATCACTATCTACAGATTCCTCGGCGTCGTCATTTGGTTGAGTATCCTCACTAAGAACCTTAGAAGCCTCAGATGTCATTGCTGCAAACATGTTTTCAAACCGCGGGTCATCAACTCCTTCCCCTAAATCTGGTTATCATCCTCTGATTGTACTCCACCATCTTGACCCTCTTCTTCTTCATGGACCTCTTCATGACGTTCTTCCTCAATTACTCCATCATCGCTTTTTTCTTCTTTGTTCTCTTCATCGCTTTCTTCTTCACTTTTGTCTCCCTCACTACCATCTTCAACATCAGCTTTCTCACCATCATCCAGTTCAGTGAACTTATTACTACGACTCAATTCATCCACCAAACCAGCAACATCAACAACATATATTGGAGAAATACTATGCTCAACATATATATATATGTATATATATACCTCTCCACATTTTTGTGCCTCAGCTGCCATTTTCACAATTTCACGATCTTTATCTTCCCATATCAATCTTGCTGATGACATCTCTTCATTAGGTAGTTCTCCACATCACTTACAAATTGATGACTTCAGGTGAAATCTTCAAAAATGAAGAAAGTAAGGAGGTCAGGATCATCTAGCATGTCTGGAGCAACTTTAACACCTACATAGCATAGATTTCCCCTTTCCTTCGACATACACCTTCATAGTGGATGTGCATCTTTAACTTGTCGTCTTCATAACTACAAAAACGAAAGCAAAGGAAACGACTTCAGTCCAAAAAAATGAAAAGACACGAAAGAACTATTCAAACAAACCGGAATCAAACATAAACAAGCTACTCGAACCTCATTTTGACTGATTCAGTCGAAAAGCTTCAACTTTTGATTCATGAAATTTTAGGGTTCTTCTTTTGATTTGGGATTTTTTTTTGTGTCGGGTTATAATTTTTGCTTCTTACCGGTTCTGGAAAGGGTTTGGGTTTGGGCCTTATAAACATTTTGGTTTCTTTTTTACTTTAGTTAACTCGACGACGGAAATCAAACATCGTTTACTGTTCGTCAACTTCTATTAACGACCAAATCTAAAGTGAGAACACGAAACACTTTTCGGGTATTAAAGTGGAAAAGATAAATATATTTAGTTGGGAAGGAAAATAGTTTGGGTATTAATATGAAATTTTTCTTTTTATATGTATTATACTCCATTTTATGTATATTACCAATTTTTTTATTTATGATACATGTTTAAATTTAAATTTATTAAAATAATTTTACTATAATATATGTGATATATATATTTTAAAAAAATATAAGATAATACATGAAAATTGTATTAACTTATTAATTAAATTTATGAAAAACTATAATTATAATTAATTGTATAATTGGGCCTTATGACTGATTGGACATGTAAAAAAAAATAAAGAAAAACTAATAATAAAAATGTTGGAGCACGTGGTTTTCATCTTTGTTTGCTCAATCATCCAACCCAACCATGGAAAATATCAAAATCACCATCGATTACACGCCACATTCTCTACTTCCACGGTCCAGACGGATACAAATCGAACCACCGCGTAGCATCGCCGATCTGCATGAACTTTAGAACACCACATTCTGGGCCGCGTAATCGGTGATGCGACCGAGCTTTAGAACACGGGTTTTTTTCTAGAGATGCCGTTAAAATCAAGAACAGTTGATAAACAAGACCGTCTAATAGCATGAGCAAATTAAGCTATCAAACATGATCTGAATCTAATAATAATAAAAAAAATAAGAATATTTTGAGAATTAATATATAAATTATGGTTTAAAACTTAAAAAATTTGAATATACTACTAAATTCCGAACTTATAATTTTTAAAGGAGACGCCAAATATATAAAAACTCTAGTACATTGTTAGATATACTGTTAATATTATTTTGAATAAGGCCCATAAATAATTTAAGACGGCATTGTTGATAAACTTAACCTAGTGAACACGGAATTTGCAACCTAACCCTTTGAACACGAAACTTTGGACAATTTTGTGTAGAAGCCATTTAGGAATATATAAGAAACGACACTAGTAGATGACTTGACTCAAAGGACACGAAGGTTAACATACAAGTCCACGGAGTTGTGGAAAAGTATTGCATTTTCAGATATGTGGTTGTGAGCCAATGTTATTCCCAACAGCCATACTGTACTTATTATGTCTCCTTTGTCTTACTCCCTCCGTTTCGTTTTACTTGTCGTTCTCGGTTTATACACGCAGTTTAAGAAACCATTTAAATGTACATATTTTCTAGATAAAAACACAATTACCTATACACCTAACCACATTTCAACCAATAGAAAAATAAAATAATAGATAAAACTAATAAATTTTGCATTGAAAGTATAAAACAACACTTATTTTGAAACAAAAAAATTTTTCTACAACGACAACTAAATCGAAAAAGAGGTAGTAATATATAAGTTCCATGAAGAAAGAAAAGTTGAGAAGTACGAAAAGCTTTTACCCCGGAAAAAAATATGAGAAGCATTTTTCTTTTATTTTCTTTTAGTGCTCTCATGTTACTTGAAGCATTTCCTTTTTCCTATGAAACTGATAGGAAATCGCTGTTGGCGTTTAAGTCACAAGTTTCTGAGAACAAAAGAGATGTCTTGCATTCATGGAATAACTCAGTTCTTATGTGCAACTGGAAAGGAGTTACATGCGGCAACAAGCATAAGAGAGTCATCGACTTGGACCTTGCAGGGTTGCAATTGGGTGGGGTGATATCACCTTCTATTGGTAATCTTTCCTTTCTCATATCGCTCGATCTTTCTAACAATTCTTTTGGTGGTACCATCCCTCACGAGGTGGGCAAGTTGTTTAGACTTGTATTCTTGTTTATGAATTCTAATGATCTGAATGGAGAAATTCCAATCGGACTGTTTAACTGCTCTAGACTGATGGAACTGTATTTACAATCCAATCATCTTGGAGGGGGTATTCCATCAGAGATAGGATCACTTACGAATCTTTACAGTTTGAATATTTTTGAAAACGACTTGGAAGGGAAGCTCCCTACATCTCTAGGGAACATGATATCGATATGGCAAGTTAAAATTTATGATAACCATCTGGTAGGAGAAATTCCATATGATATAACTACTAGTTGGAAGCAAATAGTCTTTCTTGATGATCCATCAACAACTTCTTTGGTGGTTTTCCTCCCCCAATCTACAATTTTTCCTCACTTGAGTACTTATCCATCAGTGATAATTATTTCACGGGTCGCCTGAGACCTGATTTTGGTGAGCTCCTACCAAACCTGGTAGAGTTAAATATGGGGCGTAATTTTCTCAAAGGAGCCATCCCAACAACACTTTCCAATATCTCCACACTTCAAATTTTGGCAATTGATAACAACAATCTCACAGGAAATATTCCTCCAAGCTTTGGAAAATTACGTAACTTACGTTACATGGTTCTTCGTTATAATTCTTTGGGGAGTCACTCGTTGGGAGACGTTGAGTTTCTTGGTGGTTTAACTAACTGCACCCAACTTGAAACTTTAACAGTTGCTGGGAATAGGCTTGGCGGTCACTTGCCTACTTCCATAGCAAATCTGTCCATAAACCTTATAGGTTTAAATCTTGGAAATAATTACATCTCTGGAAGCATTCCTCAAGACATTGGGCGTCTCATAAACCTACAAACACTCAGGTTACAAGAAAATCAGTTGAAAGGTCTACTCCCTACCTCCATTGGCAAGCTCTCACAATTAGGGACACTAGATCTCAGCTCAAATGGTTTATCTGGAGGGATACCATCTTCTATAGGAAACAACACTCGGTTAGACACACTATACTTGTTCAATAATAGCTTTGTAGGAACCCTTCCTCTGAGTCTTGGTAATTGTACTTCGCTACGGTTCTTATGGTTTGGGTTTAATAGGTTGGATGGGCCAATACCTTGGGAAATTATGCGTATTCAATCCCTTGTTGAACTATACATGTCTGGTAATTCCTTGACCGGCTCTCTACCAAAAGATGTTGGACGACTTGGAAATCTAGTTAAACTAGCTGCTGCGGATAATAAATTATCTGGGCAAATCCCTCCTTCACTGGGCACTTGTCTCTCGATGGTTACACTTTTTCTCCAAGGGAACTATTTTGATGGAGTCATTCCTGATATAAAAGGGTTGGAGGGTCTTAAAGAGTTGATTTCTCTGAAAATAGTCTCTCTGGGAGTATACCTGAATATTTTTCAGACTTTTCCTCGCTGGAGTATCTCAATCTATCTCTTAACAACTTCGAGGGAAGTGTGTCTACAGAAGGAGTGTTTCAGAACATTACTATAGTTTCAGTGTTTGGAAACAAAAGGCTATGTGGAGGCATCAAGGAATTCAAACTAAAGCCATGCGAACAGGCGAGATCAAAGCATCCCTTTCTTTTAAAGAAAGTTGTGATTGGGGTTAGTGGAAGCATCGCTTTGCTTTTGCTGCTGTTCGTAGTTTCTGTTTGGCTACGTTGGTTCATAAAAAGAAGGAAGAATCATATAACTAATAATCCAACTCCAACGTTGGAGGTTTTTCATGAGAAAATGAGTTATGGAGAGATCCGAAATGCGACTGACGGTTTCTCTTTGAGCAGTATGATTGGGTCAGGTAATTTCGGTACCGTGTTTAGAGCTTTGTTCCCTGCAGATAACAGGGTTGTTGCCGTGAAAGTTTTAAACATGCAGATACGTGGAGCAATGAAGAGTTTTATGGCAGAATGTGAATCACTGAAGAACATAAGGCATCGTAATCTTGTGAAACTATTGACGGCTTGTTCCAGAATTAATTTCCAAGGAAACGAATTTAGAGCTCTTATCTATGAGTTCATGTCTAATGGAAGCCTTGATATGTGGCTGCACCCAGGGGAAGTTGAAGAGGTTCTTAGGCCCTCCAAAACCTTGACACATCTTGAAAGGCTCAACATTGCCATAGACGTGGCTTCGGTATTGGATTATCTTCATGTTCATTGTCATGAACCTATAGCTCATTGTGATATTAAGCCAAGCAATGTCCTCCTAGATGATGATTTCACTGCCCATGTTAGTGACTTTGGTCTTGCCCGTCTTCTACTCAAGTTCGATCATGAGTCTTTTTTCAACCAACTAAGTTCTGCTGGTGTCAGAGGAACCATCGGCTACACCACACCAGGTAAAATTCTCACACATATGTAAACTTGTAAGAAATAAAATTAACGTTTTAATCTTAATGGTGCAGAGTATGGAATAGGAGGACAGCCAACAATACATGGTGATGTGTACAGTTTTGGGATTCTCCTTTTGAAAATGTTCACCGGAAAAAGACCCACCAATGAATTATTTGGAGGGAACTTCACACTAAAAAGCTATAGCAAGTCGGCACTGCCAGAGAGAGTGTTAGACGTTGTTGACGAATCGATTCTTCAAAATGGTCTCAGAGTTGGTTTCCCTGTTGCTGAATGCTTGACACTTGTTTTGGAGGTGGGACTTAGGTGTTGTGAAGAATCCCCGGCGAACCGGTTGGCAACGAGTGAAGCCACAAAGGAGTTAATCTCAATTAGAGAGAGGTTCTTCAAAGCTAGAAGAGCAGCCAGAGGTTGAATCGTTAATGTTTTCTCTACAAACTTGCAATAAACCTAAAGGACTATTTATTTTAGGCCTTTAAATTATCGTTTTCATCATGTGTTGGTTTGCTATTTTATGTGTTCTTAAAATTGCGGCTCCTTTCATATCAGTTCCATATTGACATTTTTTGGTGCAACGACTCATTTTTATCCTACTTATTTTACATCTTTTGGTGTATGGATTACTAGTTTAAATATTTATCATGAGAGTTAAATATCTTTGTCTATTGCTTCTTAATGATTTGGCTAGTCGTTTCTTTATGTATAGTTTTCAATATACTTTCTCTAATGATTCTCTTTCTCCTTTATCATATTAAGTGCTACTTTACATGCATCAATATCATTAACATCGATTTACTTATCGTTCTATTTTATTTCATACATGACATAACTTATCGAGATCTCTACACTATCTCAGGTACCTGGATTTCTTTTAATTATGTTTAACATATCTTCAGGAGATCATTCAAAAGAATCAAAACTCTATTTCATCTTGACCATTATTAATTTTTGCTCTTTTACATTTACGAGGATTCTTATCTTTGGAACCAACATATTTACCATACTTCAGACGTAACTGTCAGCTTGATAATGCTCTTCTAAAAATCAATTCTTATTGGAGAATTTATAGCAGGTATATTTGACTTGATCACTCTATTTATTTGGGTTATCAAATGTGTCTCACAACTACTTTATTGAGCTCTATAATTGAATTATCTTTCGGAATTCTATATGTCATTCTCTTTAGTCCCTTTTTAATTGAATTATCTTTTGGACTTTTATATGACAGTCTCTTTAGTATGAGGATTAATGGTTTTACAGCTGTTTATTTTCTCTCTCTTCGGTTGGAAATACTAATTCAATTTATTATTTATATCTAGCCTTACTTATATCCTGGTGGGATGACTCTATATTCTTAAGTATCAATGGGGATTCATGTCCCACATATATTTTCAACCTCACCTGGACTCTCATCTTAACTAAAACTCTGTGGTGGAGCAATTTAAATGAGAAATATTTGGTTTCTAACCCAGAACTAATGAAAGGATAAGTATTTATATTATTGGCTTGATGCGAATTATGTTGCTCTAAAATGTTCAAACTTAATCCAATGAACATGTCAAATACTTAAAACATAAATTCACTAAGATTAGAAAGATGCATAGGGGGTTATCAATTCACTATATCTCATTTATTCATGCTAAATAATTTGGCTGACAAGACTATATAACCATTTTATCTTATGAGCAAGCAACATATGTCAAATCATTTGGAAAAATCTTCTATTTCTTCACTGACTATTCATATAAATGGTTAAGTATATATTCATATCATTATTAAACCAAATTCGTCTAACTAGTTCATATCAAATATTTTGTAAACTTCTGGTTTACTATATATTTATCTCCATTACACTAATCTTTTTGTAGTACATTCTATAAGAGGATGTAAACACTTTCTCAACAATACTTTTACTGAGTTGTAAAATATTTCTAATTTGAAATGAATTTAACATTTCTTTTACTTAATGTCTCAACATAATTTTTTACAAATTTTTATAGATTTTCTTTAAGAATGATTTATCAATCTTAGTTTAGTGTAAACATAATCTTCTAGATATTTCACTTAATATAAAATATGAGATTCTTCAACTCTTTCCTCGAGATGATAATACAACATGTTTATCAATCTTGAATGAATCTAATCTTTGAATCAACAACATACCCTACATGGGTCATGTATTCTTTCTTAGATCCTTCTAACTTTTGAGATTTATAAAAATATAATACAATAATGATTTTAAATTGAATTCTTATCTGCAGTAATATTATCTACTCTTCTAAAGCATTTTTTGTGACACAACTTTCATTTAAACTTAAATCTCAAGTGAGTTCATTACAATAGCTTCTGATAGAAGGGCATGCTTTGCCAGAGCATCAGCCTCGGAATTACTCTCTCGAGGTATCCAATTAAAAGAAACAGATTCAAAAGCAGAAGTAATATTACGGATATCAGACACGATTTCATAGATTTCCGGTTGAACATTATCGGATAGGATAGCTTGCACTATAAGGGACAAGTCTGATTCAAATCTTGCTTGCTGGATTCCCATCTCCCTGCATCTAGGGGCTGCAAGTCTCAAGGCCATTCCTTCTGCAATGAGTGGAGAATTGATATAATCAGCTTTGTATTGGAATAATGTCTTCTCTCCACTGTGTTTAATTGTTCCCGCAAGCCTTGCAATCAAAGTTTCAGCATTCCAAGCAGCATCAACATTTATCAATTTGGAATTCTATAATGGTCGGTTCTTAGAAATGATTTTCTTCTTCACCGGCTTTGTCTTCTCTTGGGCATTTTTTCCATTCTCTGGCCGCCGATATAGCTTTAGTCAAGGTTTCTTCAGGGAGCTCTGTTTTTTGTTAAACAAAAGAGCATTTCGTCCTGTCCATATGGCCCATAAGATCCATGGAGCTAAGCTTCCTTCTGAAATTCCTGTAGGTGGCAGAACCGTTCTTGTACACATCTCAGGCCAACATTCCACTAAATCTATCAATCTTCTAGGATCCAAGGAAACCAAAGGGGCAATTTCTCAGATTTTCTTTGCAAAATCGCATTGAAACATAAGATGATTGATAGATTCAGTTTCTCCACATTGGTGAAACTTGGGATCGATAGAAATGTTCATGATCTTAGTCTTTCTCCCACCGGTAGGGCAACTTTAAGTGCTTTCCAGATGAATAGTTTGATTTTCGGTGCCACAGGTAGTCTCCAAACACTACGGTTCCAGTTTATCCTTTGGGTCAAGTCTTGTTCATGATCCTTCTCATCCAATGCTGCGTAGTACCCAAACTTAGTAGTGTACTCTCCATAGTTAGTTTTCAGCCAGATCATTTTGTCCGGAGCCCCCTAGTACTTGGTTGGAGTCGTAATATTCTCTCTTCCTCGAAGGGGAAATAGCGTTGTATTGCTGTTTTGTTCCATTCACCTATCTGTGGAATTAGTAGGTCGGATACCATCATATGCAATAAGAGTTCGGGTTCAGGTCTCATGGGTCTACATGGGAAGGACAAATCAAGCCAAGGGTCCTGCCATGCGTTAATCTCTGCCCCATTACCTACTGCCCACCCAAGTTTTTTCTTGAGTAGATCACGGCCTATCCGAATCCCTTGCCACCCGTGAGATGCTGCAGACAGTTCGTGTTATTAAGGAGATGCCAGATTAGCTTTGCTAAAAATGCATCATCAAAGCTCTCAAAGTCCCTGAGCCCCAGGCCTCTGTCAGCTTTTTTCCTCGTCATTTTAGCCCATGAGATCCATGACATCTTCCTCGTACCCTCCCGAGAGTCCCACCAGAACCGTGTCACCGCTGATTGGATCCGTTTTATAAGGGATGATGGGAGCTTGAAGCATGTCATGGCATAGGAAGGAGTGGCATACAGTACACTCTGCAGCATAGTTAATTTACCGGCTGTAGACAGAAATCTAGTGGACCAGCCAGCGGCTTTTTGTTTGATTCTGTCTACAATCGATGTGAAAAGATCATTTTTCGTCTTCCAAAAATGCTCTGGTAAACCAAGTTATTTCCCTATACCACCTTCTTGAAACACTTGGAGGGTTTCTTTTACACTCGTTTTCAGAGATATCGGGGTTTTGCGGGAAAAGGTGATAGAGGACTTAGCGGCGTTGATTGATTGACCGGAGGCAGTTTCATAATAAATTAGAATTGATTTCAAGGCTGTATTGTTCTCCTTGGTGGCTTTGACGAAGAACATAGTGTCATCCGCAAAGAGGAGGTGGTTGACTCGAGGGCACCCTCTTGCAACTCTAATTCCTTGCAGGTTACCCTTTTCTTGGGCTTTGTTACATAATCCCAAGAGAACCTCACTACACAAGATGAATATGTATGGTGATAATGGGTCTCTTTGACGGATATACCTACTCTGTTTAACTCTCCCTCTAGGCAAGCCTTTGATGAGGAAAGCGTATGTAATTGACGTTATGCACTCCATGATCCAGTTCATCCATATCGAATGGAACCTCATTCTTTCCATGACTCGTCGGATAAACTCCCAATCTAGACGATCATATGCTTTACTCATGTCGGTTTTAACCGCCATAGAGCATCGCTTTTCAGCCTGAGATGTATTCAATAAATGGAGTACCTCATGTGTAATTAGAACATTTTATGAGATTGCGCGGCCCGATACAAACGCTGATTGATTCTCTGAAATGAGGCTCGGGAGTAGAGGCTGTAATCTCTTTGTCAAGATCTTTGAGATAGTCTTATAGTAAACATTACATAATGCTATCGGTCAATAATCAACAACTGATTGTAGGAGCTGTATCTTTGGTATGAGACGGATGAAGGTTTGTTTATCTTGGCCGGTAGTCTTCCCGACCTGAAGAACCCTTGAATTTCCTCCACAATTTCTTTTCCAACAGAATCCCAGTAGGAGTGAAAAAAACTGGCCGAGAATCTATCCGGGCCCAGAGATTTCGCCCCATGGATTGAGAAAATCACATCCTTTATCTCTAGGGCAGTCGGCATTTTAATCAGTTTCTCATTCTCTGCATCTGAAACCATCAGGTGATCGCAGAGTCCACTATGTATTTTATCTCTTCATCTTGCCGCTCCTGACTTGTGTACATATTTTGAAAGTAGCCTGTTACCACCCGAGCTATGTCAGCCTCTTCGTACACCATTTTTCCCTCTGCATCCTCAATAACAGAGAAGGAGTTAAATCTGCGTCTATTTTTTCCTTGCTGCGTGGAAGAAACCCGAGTTTCTGTCACCGAGCCTTAGCCATAATAACCTGCTCCTCTATTTCCAGTAAGCTTCCTCTTATTTGTAAGCTTCCTTGAGGTCTGTAGAGATTCTAGCTCAGTTATGTATCATTTGTTGTACTAGACAGCACTAATTCTAGTTCATGCCTCTTTGTCTTGATTAACACTCTACTGTTCCGTTGTTTTCTTTTGTTGCAAGCTGAGATTGCAGTTTGGGTTGCCGTGATTCTCTCTCGAACAGTATTAGCACCATAACTTTTCCATGCTTCCTTTATGATTTCCTGAACCTCTGGATCATCTTTCAGTCTTCTACCAAATCTGAAAAGGCTTTGTCTCCTTTTTTTCCAGGTTCAAAGAATAGGCAATTGGCCTATGGTCGGATCCTTCATATGGGAGATAAATACTCTGTACAGCTGGGAAGCATTCTATCCAGTGTGTATTTGCAGCTGCCCGATCAAGGTGAAAACGGAAAAAATGCTTGCCTCTTTGTCCTCTCCAGGACAGCGGATCCCCGGAGTGTTGAAGGTCAAAGAGATCACCTTCCGAGTAAAACGTGCGGAGATCACTAAAAGATTCTTCTGGCCGTGCCGGACCTCCCTGTTTTTCACTGTTACAAAGTAGGTCATTAAAATTCCTGGTAATGAACCATGGGGCACCTCGAGCCTCAGCAAGAGAAATCAAATGATCCCATAGCATCCTACGGCTATTTTTCTCTGTATCTCCATAAAAAAAGGACGCGAAAAAATAACTTCCTTCTATTTCAATGACAATATCAAATAGATTGGGATTTGCATCCAATACATCAAGTTTAATGCTCTGAGCCCAAAGCAGTGCCAGCCCTCCTGCGCCATGTCCAGCTGGTGGTACTAAGTCATAGTAATCAAAACCAAGCTGCTCTGCCGATTTTAGTACCACCTCATTGGGGTTTTTAGTTTACATAAGGAACAAAATGTCCGGGTTTATCTCACGCTTAAGGTCCCGGAGTCGCTGAACTGTCAAGGGATTCCCCAAACCTTGACACTTCCAGCTTACGATTTTTAAGGAACGAGAGTTGACATTTGAAAATCCGCCTCCTTCTTCCCCACTCTTGCAGGTATGATATTGCAAAGGGGCTGGTTCTCTGAGCTTTGATTTGATGATTTATGTGAGTTTCTGCCACTAGAGGTTCCTGCTTTGCTTGAATTTCCTCTTTGGTCTGGTCCTGCTGGTACTCTGGTCAGGATCAATTTTCGTCTACAAGGAATTGTTTTTGTCTGTTGGGTCTTGCGCTTTCTTAAACTGGAACTCATTAGAGTTCCCATTAGAGTTTTGGGGCTGGAGTGGATTCTCTTTTTCCCCGGTGGCCGTCCCGGTTTGCGTTTGAGTTCTGGTGGTTCCACAGAGGAAGGATCATCATGTGTTTCTACAAGAGCCTTCGTTAGAGTATAACAAGAGCCTTCGTTAGAGTATTCCCGTTGAAAGTGACTGTCCACTCTACTTGGGGATACCTCTTTGTTTCTTCTTGGGTGGTAGCTATTCCTATCGAGCTATGTCCTGAGGTCACTTTCATAACGATGTGGCTGAGAGGGTTTAAAATCTCGCTGATCTTGTGTCGATTTCTTAGAGGTGGAATCCCTCCATGGTGTTGATCGTTCTATGATTGGATTTCGGAGGCTTGAGAACGTAGATCAGTATAGTGTGAGTTCCCTTGTTGCGCTGCAGCCAAGGCTCTCTTCTCTGCTGCTTCGAGACAGGCCCGGAGGTCATAATCTAAGCGGAAGCACTTAGAGCAATGCCTTTCTAACCTTTCATACACAAAGGAGGCTGTTACTTCATCTCCGTTGGGATATTCAATAATTGACTTCATGATTAATGGCAGTCTTCCATTAACCTGTACTCGCATCCAGACTGCTAGTGACGAGATTTCAGCTTTTTCATATATGCCAATGTCTTCTCCGATACTCTTTATCGTTTCCTCAGTCCATAGGTGAACCGAGATGCCTTGGACCTTTATCCATAACGGAATCAATGCCGGAAACTCTGGAGAGTTTATTGGCTCCCATCGTTGCAATATTATCATCCATTTTGCATAGTGATAGGGTCTTTTCTCTAGGACAGCTAGTAGATCGGACTCCCGATCAAAATGAAATTGAAACATACCCTGTCCTAAATCTGAGCCTATAGGACGGGTCTCTGATTTCCACAACTCTGCAAAGAAAGGTAACAATGACCATACTTTCTGAGCCGATGGGTTTGTTACTCTTCCAATAAGGGTGAGGTTGTGTTTGTTGAGCAGTGCTGAGTTGTCGGTGTCCTGAACTTGAACTCTCGCTGTTCTGGGAGCATGGTAGAGAGTGACAGCGAGTCCTTTTCCTTTTTCTGCCTCGGAATATCGTTTTTTCTCCATTTTTAAAATTTTCAGAGGGGTTTGAAAACCAGTAGCTACTGGTTGATTAGGTCTTCAAACAGCTACACAGATTGGTGTTTTTGTGAACATCCTTTAAATCAGAAGTTCCTTTAAATCTCTACAATATCAGACCTTCAATTCTTGTAAGGATCTTTGAGCAGAGACCCTGCTCAGTTTGTGGTAAAGTACTTTTCCGTCGACGACTTCCATAGTTTGAGGGTATCTTGGTAAAACTTGATTACTTCCATAGCATTAGCGAAGGTTTGATTCCAAACAAACATCAAAGGTTCCGCTAAAACTGTCTTCGGTAGGTTCTATAGTTCCGAGGAGTAGAGTGACGAAGCATACCGGCGAGTTTGCCACGGCGGCGGTCCCTTCGACCCGAGTCGGGGGAAGAACCCGGTGTATAAACCGCAGAAGCTTGAAAAATCTGCTGGATAATGTCGGGAATGGAATTGTTTTTGAAAAAGTTTTGTAAAGGTGGCAGGTTTTTTGCCAAAAGGAGTAGAAAACCCAGAAGGCTAAAAGGACGTGAGCTTGAAAACTCGCAGGGAACAATTCTCGATAAATGTGTCTGGGAGAGAAAAAGAGAGTCTACACTCTTCTGAAGCATTCATAAATATCATATGTTTGAACATTCTACAAGATTTACAATATTTGTATTGTAGTCACAATGGTTTTCTTTCATCTCATGAATCATATCTCTTACTATCTTTATTTTATCAACTTCAAGTGAGACGTAAATTCTAAAAAAAAAAAACTCTTTTGATATTGAGCGTATTTATATTCACACTCAGTCTATAATCATTTTTATCTTCAATTTCTTGACAAATACTATTTATGTAGTTTTTCTTTCTCAATATAAAAATTTCATATTCTATTCAAGAGAATAGATTATAATCACAAGACATGATTTAATCAACTTACATTAATAGCTCAATGTTTTCTTGTCTCAAAGAGAGAAAATGTAGTTATGAACATTTTTAATCTTTTTCTCAATCGTGTCTACTGGACAACATTACTGGTGTAAAAAAATAATATTTTCAGCATATATGCATCATTAACTCTTTTGAGAGTTAAGACTTATTAACCGAGTTTAGTCAGATAACTTATAGATGCAAAAATTCATAATAAGCTTTTAGGTAATCATATTCAGGTGATTATATCATTCTCTCCAAAACTTATGAATATTTTACGGTCAAGTCTTAAATTTAAAACTTTTATAAATATGATGGTAATAAAATAATATATCTATATGAATACTAAATAGTATTTGTAAACTAAAACATTATCATTATAAGTACATGTCAATTTTGTACAAATGATCAAACTTTAATCAACTTGATATATAAAGTATATATGATAAATAAAATTACTTATCTTAGTAACGGAGATTGGAGATACGACATCGAGGTATTGAAAAACACTTTTGTTTCTCATCAAGTTCAAATTTACAATCCATCCCCTAGACATTATTTGAAATGTGATTTGTTATGTGTCATCACCACATTAATTTTGAAAGAAAAATGATGACATCAATGATGACATGACTATAAGTTAATTGTGACATGGACATAAACATTTAATGTTGATTTATATTTTTGATAAGTTTATTAGGATATAATAATAACTAATAGATCATCATTAAAATTAATATAATAATAAAATAGAAATATAATAATAATTTATAATTTTTAAATATTATTTAATTCTATTTTTATAATTATATAATTTTTATGATTAAAATAATTCTTCAAAATTTTATGTAGTTCTATTTTTTCAAATCTCAGTTTCATTAGTTTTATAAATTTTTAAAAAACTATTAATTTTGTGTTTTGAAAATTATATACCTAAAAATCTTTCTCTTAATTTTATAGAATTTGATTTAATATATTGTGACCAAAAATAAATAGATCAAAAATATTTATAAAATTATAATTTTAAATATATACATATGTATTATTAAATAAAATTATATTATATTTAATTTTATATATAATTAAATGAAAATTAAAAATAATATTTTAAGCAAATAATAAATTTATAAACTATAAAAATTATTTTTAAATATAATTTAAATCTTAAAAAATTTGTTTTTGCACATGGTGCAGGAAGACACCTAGTACAATATGTATACACCTAAGATGTTAAGAATTTTGCTCATGAAATATGGCATCAATATTATATATATCAAAATTTAAATATTAATCTATATAAATCAAACAATTTTCCTATCAAAAGGTTTGGTAAATACATGAATCGATATAAGTAATTCATGAAACGATACAAGTAATCTATAAACATTAAAACATCTGTTTGCATGCATATATATGATGTTAATCATCCAGCAACAATAAGTATTCATTAGATATTTAATAAATGGTAGGCTAATGTCTAGAAGTTTATTCACAAGATGCAGCAACTTTTGACGAACCAACCAAAGCTAAATAATGATTCTCTTATAAAAATATTACGAAATATTATAACTAATTCATGTAAAATTTGGTCTTTAAAAACTGGTCCAAATTAAAAAAAAAAATCAAGCATGAATTTAAATATATTATTAAAATATTTTATATAATTTAAAATTTTGTATATAAATAAAAACTAAAAGAAATTTTAATTTCTAATTATAGTTAATGATAACTAAAATTAAAATTAAGTACTTTATAAAAATAAAAAAAAAATTGATTCTGAAAATATTTTTAAAAGATTTTGTTAGAAATTTTTTAAAAATATTTATTTGTATTAAAATAAAAAGATAAAGTATTATAAATATTATAATTAATTCATGTAAATTTTGATAAAATTTTAAATAATGGTCCAGATTAAAAAAAAGCACCATGAAAAATTCATCACTACAGTATATATATATATATATGTATATATATAAAAGCATTTTATTATAAAACCAATATATGGTTGAATTTATAGTATTGTATTTAAAATTTTATATATTTATTAATACATGTTTGTTAACACAGTATCTATATAAATATTGGTACATGTATGATTTATAATATGGAATAATGTATTTTTAAAAGTATGCATATCTAATAATATTTTGATAGAATAAAAAGAGAGTTAAATATGTTGTAGGATTTTGTTATGAAAATATAAAAAAACAATGCAAGCAACTTTCTAGGGATGATCCATTTAAAATATGGGAGAATTTGTCAAATAGCCAAATATAAAGTATAAATTAGGTAAATGTCATTGATTTTAACATAATGTAATTTCTAGCATTCGTGGCACAAAATATCCGGTTTTGCTCCTTCTATTTACAGGTACGAGATAAATATGTGGAGGAAATAACATGGAGCACCTGAAAACTATTGCACATGACAGAAAAAGAAGAAGTTAACGTATACGTTTAATGACCACATATATATGCACTAGGTACTCTATTTCATATCGTCGAAATCTCACCAACAACCCTTAAATACTAAACATTCCCCTATCCCAACCCCTATATAGTAAATCTTAAATACTAATTACTAAATCCAAACTCAAATATAAACTATAATATATATTTCAAATGAAAGAAAGATGAATCATCCACATCACATGTTGATTGACTACAAATATATGCATAGAGTGTTCTATTTTATATAGTCAAAATAGTATAGGATTATAACTATTCTCACAACGCATAAATACTAAACATTATTCAACTGAACTACTAAATACTAAATCTTAAATTCTAAACACTAAGCTCAAACTCACGTATAAACTATAATATATTTATAAATATAATATATGTTTTCATTGTAAAATCACATTCTACTCTACACTCTTCAAATACAATAGAACAAATAAATATTACATTGCAACATTGAAAAAATTATGAGAGATTATGGTTGGCGAGGAGAAAGAGGAGAAGACTATGTCTTTATTAACTTTATCTAATGATGGTTAAAATAATAAGTATAATATACTTCAATGTATGTTTGTAAGTTCTCTCTATAGATAGACCATTAGATAATGTTGAGATTACAGTATACGAAATAGAATGGTTTGCCAAATACAACATGGTTCAAACTGCTATTATGTTTCAGGAATCTGACAAGCTTCACCTTCTGGCACCGACAGATCCTCTGAAAATTGTATTCTCCTCGGTGAAAGAAGTCGGTGGGGACGCTCAAATCGGAAAATGAAACGATTCACTTTCTACAATTTTACCAATTAATGAATTAATTTTGATTGAGTGAATATCGAAAGAACATGGTTGACGTTTCTGTAAATAATTATTAATTTAAAGTGTTTTTTATGTGTAGGTTGAGCCGATTGCTTAAAAGGGTAAAAAAACAATATTACATAATATATATGTTATATAGGCGAAATTTAGGTCAATTGGTTACTGAACAAATTATTAAATTTTTTTGTGCTATACAATGTAATTTCCTTTAAAATATTACACATGAAAGAAGTCATTATTTCTATTTTAATATAATAGATTAATTAGATTTAATTTTGTAAATTGAGTCGGTCATTATGGTTAAGAGGTTGGGAAGAGAGAAAAATCTTTTGACAGAAGCAAAAGCGTGTACGTTATGAAAAGTGTCATGATGTAAATAATAGTGTAAAAGTGATCTATATTGAAATCTTTGTTTGCTTAACGATTTTATAAATGTTTTTTTTGTCTATATATTATCGTTTCCAATTATTTTTGTTTTGTGATTTTTAATCAGAATTTTCTCAGGAATACAATATACATTAGTTACCAAATCGGTTCCATGTTGTAGAAATCGAGAAATGTTTGGCACTTGACTATAAAGTAACGATATTGTTCCTTTTGTCAAGTGGAATGATTTTGTCAACAGCGCCTGAGAAAAAAATGGTTATCATTATTCATTACCGTTCGTGCTATGGAAGGTGTCAAAATATTATTAATTTTGGTTCTTCAGATTGCTCTATTTGGTTACATATTTATTAATAAATCTGTTGAAGGTATCAAAGTATTGTTATTCTTGTTGGATAATTCCAAGCTTTTGGAAAATTAACATATTGATAAGTGTTCAATATGTTAAGATAAACACAAAAGAAAATCTAGAAAATAGGAAAAAAAAGTTTTCTATTTAGATAAGTTTGTGTTTTCCTTATCCCACATGTTAAAGGGAATTGTCCTTCACTATAAATATAGATCTATTGGAGAGATGTTCCATAAGATCTAAGAGAGACACATTGTGAGCTTTAGTTTTGAGTAGTTTCTAAAGCTAATAAGAAAAGTTGTTCTTATAATTCTTTGTGTTTCTAGAGACCTTGAATTGGTATCAGAGCTTAAGTTAAAGCTTCGATCAAAGCTTAAGTTGAAGCTTCGATCCTGGTGGCTGTGAAGCAAGGGTTCACGACGCAAGATGGCCGACGTGAATAGGGCTCCACGCACGAAGGACTTTGGATCCGCATCAATCCAATGTCCGATGTTGAACTCGACAAACTATACAGTTTGGTCGATGAAGATGAGGGTGTTACTCAGGGTTCACGATGTGTGGGACACGATTGAACCCGGTTCTGATGATCAAAAGAAGAACGATGTCGCGATTGCTCTTTTGTTTCAATCAGTTCCCGAGTCATTGATTCTCCAGGTGGGAGAACAAACCGAATCAAAAGAGATCTAGAATGCCATCAAGTCACGACACCTTGGAGCTGATCGTGTAAGGGAGGCAAGACTTCAGACGTTGATGACGGAGTTCGACAGGTTGAAGATGGATGATAGCGATACCGTAGATGATTTTGCGGGGAAGATATCAGGTCTAGCATCCAAGGCAGCCTCGTTGGGAGAAAGCATAGACGAGTCCAAGATGGTTAAGAAGTTCTTGAAGGGTCTTCCAAGGCACAAATACATCCAGATTGTAGCGTCCTTAGAACAAGTCCTAGACCTCAACTCAACGGGTTTTGAGGATATAGTTGGAAGGTTAAAGGCGTACGAGGAGCGTGTAGGGGAAGAAACTCAGAAAGAAGACCAAGGGAAGCTCATGTTTTCAGATAATAATCACCATAGTCAGAGGGGTTATGGAGACTTTCGTGGTAGAAGTAGAGGACGTAACGGAAGAGGCAGAGGTCGAGGTGTGTCACACAACCAAAATCATGTGTCACACACGGACGTCAAAAACTCGAAGAAGGATCGATCAAAGGTGATATGTTGGAGATGTGACAAGCCGGGTCACTATGCAACTGTCTGTCTCGAGAAGTCTGTGAAGAATCACGAGACTAACCTAAACGAGACACAAGAGGCCGATGCCCTCTATGTACACGAGGTGGTTTTCTTGAATGAAGACAAGGTGATTCCGAATAATCTTGATATCAACAAAGGCAGTGCAAGTGTTTGGTATTTGGATAATGGAGCGAGCAATCACATGACGGGAAATAAGGAGTTCTTTTCGAGTTTGAATCTCAACACCAAAGGGAAGGTGAAGTTTGGTGATGGATCGTGTGTTGATATCGAAGGAAAAGGGGTTGTTACCTTTGTGTGCAAGACTGGCGAGAGGAAGGCACTCAAAGACATATACTACATACCGGACCTGAAGCACAACATATTGAGTCTTGGTCAAGCAACAGAAAACAGATGTGAGGTTAACATGAAAGATGTCTATTTAACACTCACAGATTCGTGTGGCAGGTTGCTTGTACGTGTAACAAGATCTCCAAATCGTCTCTACAAGACCCCGATGGAGATTAGTTATCCGCAGTGTTTACATGTCAGGGATGAAGATGCTACGTGGAGGTGGCATGCTCGACTAGGACATATAAGCTATGGCGTGATGAACAACATGGTGAAGAAGGAGATGGTCGTAGGAATGCCGTGTGTAACACACGAAGAAAGCGTGTGTGACGCATGTCTAGCAGGGAAGCAAATTAGACATTCATTCCCGACCAAAGCCATGTTTCGTGCGACAAAGCTATTAGAGTTATTGCATGGAGATTTGTGTGGACCAATTACACCACCAACGCCAGCAAATAACAAGTATGTCTTTGTCCTGATTGATGATTTCTCTAGGTATATGTGGACTATACTTATGAAGGAGAAGAGTGAGGCATTCGATCGGTTCAAAAGGTTTAAAGAAAGTGTAGAGAAGCAAACTGGTTCAACCATTAAGACCTTTCGCACCGATAGAGGAGGAGAGTTTACCTCAGCTGAGTTTAATCTATTTTGCGAGAAGAATGGAGTTAAAAGGCACCTGACCGCGCCTTACACGCCTCAGCAAAACGGTGTAGTGGAGAGGAGAAACCGAACCTTAATGGGGATGACGAGAAGTTTGTTGAAGGCAATGAAGCTGCCGAACTACTTATGGGGGGAAGCTGTACGACATTCAACTTACCTCATCAATAGAGTTCCTACAAAGGCCTTGAAGGATCAAACGCCATATGAGTGTCTCACATCGAAGAAGCCAAATATCGAGCACTTGAGGATATTCGGCTGTGTAGCACATGCGAAGGTTAGTGTTACACAACAGAAGAAGTTGGATGAGAGATCAAAGTGTGTGATCAATCTTGGAACTGAGCCGGGTTCCAAAGCATATAGACTCTATGATCCAGTCGCAGGGAAGGTGATGGTGAGTAGAGATGTGATATTCGATGAGAAAAAAGCTTGGGATTGGTCGTCTACAACAAACCAAGCTGATTGTGAACCAAGTATGCTTAAGCTTCCACATGAGGGTGATATAGAAGAAGGCAATGATCAAGGTGAGGATCATGAACATGAGGCTATAAACCAATATGAGGAGGAGGAAGAAGCAGATACTGATCACAATGAAAACCAAGACGGTGGGGGTCAACCGTTGGTGACTAGACACGGCCGAGCCATATCAAAACCAAGATATCTCGATGACTATGTGTTACTTGCAGATCAAGAAGGTGCAATGCTGTTGCTCACAGTGGATGGGGAGCCGGAGAACTATCTTGAAGCAGAACACGTGCGAGAATGGGTTGAGGCAATGGTGGCCGAATTGGAGTCTATCACAAGAAACAAGACATGGGAGCTTGTGGATAGACCGACTGGAGTAAAACCTATAGGGTTAAAGTGGATCTTCAAGATAAAGAGAAAGGCGGATGGTACGGTGAACAAGTACAAGGCGAGACTTGTGGCAAAAGGCTACGTACAAAGACAAGGAATAGATTTCGATGAAGTGTTTGCACCAGTGGCACGTCTTGAAACTATACGACTCTTAATAGCCCTTGCAGCAACAAACAGATGGGAGATTCATCATCTAGATGCGAAGACCGCATTCTTGAATGGAGATCTAAAGGAGACGGTGTATGTGACACAACCCGAAGGTTTTGAGAAGAAAGGAGAAGAAGATCGAGTATATGTGTTACACAAGGTTTTATATGGGTTACGCCAAGCCCCTAGAGCATGGAATGTAAAACTCGATCAGGTTCTGAAGGAGATGAGATTTAAGAAGTGCACCAAGGAACCATCAGTGTACCGCAAGAACGAAGGAGAGGACTTCTTGCTGATAGCCATTTACGTTGATGATCTATTTGTGACGGGAACTTCGCTTAAGGTGATTAAGCAATTCAAGGAGGAGATGTCAAAGAAGTTCGAGATGTCAGATCTAGGAAAGCTAACGTATTACCTTGGCATAGAAGTGATTCAAGGAGCAGACGGAATCAGGATAAAACAAGAAAGGTATGCTCAAGGAATCATGTGTAACACAAAGATGGAGGGGTGTAACGTGACTCACATACCAATGGAGTCGACTTTGAAGATTTCAAAAGCTGAAGATGAACCAGAGATAGATGCTACGGAGTTCAGAAGAATCATAGGATGTTTGAGGTATCTGCTTCACACACGACCTGACTTGTGTTACGCAGTGGGCGTACTAAGCAGATACATGCACAATCCGAGAGACTCTCATGGACAAGCCATCAAACACATTCTGAGGTATGTGAAAGGAACAACAAACTACGGTCTGTTCTTCAAGAGAGATGGGTCAAGGAGTGTCATCGGTTATAGTGACAGCAGTCACAACATTGATGTCGATGACGGGAGGAGCACGTCAGGGCATGCATTCTATTACGGTTCATCACTAGTTACTTGGACGTCGCAGAAGCAGCAAACGGTTGCATTGTCATCATGCGAGGCAGAGTTCATGGCAGCAACAGAAGCAGCGAAGCAAGCTATATGGATCAAGAATTGTTGAGTGAGATACTAAGTGAAGAAGGCGAGAGAGTCAGACTTAGGATCGACAACAAATCAGCCATTGCTCTAACCAAGAATCCAGTATTCCATGGAAGAAGTAAGCACATACTTTCTAGATATCATTTCATACGAGAGTGTGTGGAGAATGGGCAAATCGAGGTGGAGCATGTACCGGGTGTTGAGCAGAAGGCGGACATCCTAACCAAGCCATTAGCAAGGATTAAGTTCAAGCAAATGAGGAGCTTAATTGGAGTTCAAGAAATTGATCTCCCTAATTCAAGTTGGAATTAAGAGGGTGATTGTTGGATAATTCCAAGCTTGTGGAAAATTAACATATTGATAAGTGTTCAATATGTTAAGATAAACACAAAGGAAATCTAGAAAATAGGAAAAAGAAGTTTTCTATTTAGATAAGTTTGTGTTTTCCTTATCCCACATGTTAAAGGGAATTGTCCTTCACTATAAATATAGATCTATTGGAGAGATGTTCCATAAGATCTAAGAGAAACATTGAGAGCTTTAGTTTTGAGTAGTTTCTAAAGCTAATAAGAAAAGTTGTTCTTATTAATTTCTTTGTTTCTAAGAGACCTTGAAGGAACATTCAGGAGTGGAGCAACTCGAGCAGTTGTAAACACAAAATCTGATCAGATCTTTCTGTGCATTCACTTTTTGATACATCTCATGAGGACAACTGGTAGGTACTACGTACATGGCCAGAAAATGTGAGAGCCAGGAGTTAAACAGATTTATGGAATCAATGAGACATTAACTATTCCCTCTAAAAATTTCTTGTTTACTTGCGCCGTTGCCGTTTGTTTATGGTTTCGAACAAACCAAAACATAGATGAAAATCTCTACAACAATCAACCCAAGATGATAGCTTTGCTCTTTGGAACTTTGTGGTAAGTATAGACGATTTATTAATCATCATATGCTTCCATGGATGTTACTTCAACATGTTTCAGTCCCTTACAGTCAGAACTTTCTTTCTATTCAACAACATGGTGTATGCAACATTGGTTGGTAACCTAATCTTTAACATTGGTCTGTGACTGATGTGTATAACAAACATAGAATCGCCTTTCCAACCTCCAAAATCCAAAAGGACAAAACCAAAAAGAATTGCATACATACCTAAAACTAACTTCTCCCTTAGGTCATTGCAAGTGATATTCGACCCAATGCTCTCAAAGGAATCTCCTTGTACTCGGTAGCCTAAGCGTAAGCCAACAACCAAAAAATAAGTACTCAATATAACTTCATGATTTTATCATTCCTATGATATATAGAAAGCACAAAATCATACCTGGAAAAAAAAAACAGCAGTAGAAAGGCCATTTCTTGACTAACTCTACATCAGGTATTATAGCCCTTCTCTATCACTTGAATTAATATTAAACAAGTCACTCTGACCTTGCCTGCTCACTTAACACTTCACTCTTTTCCTGTGAAAGAAGAAACAACGCAAAGGATAAGGCAACTATAGTGTTAACTGTCTGTAGCAAATAGATTGGAAAGGAGATGTTTCTTCACCTGCTCTTCAGTATTCACCGGCAGACACCTCTTGCCTCCATTGTACTGGAACTTGAATGATTCAGAATAGCTAGTAGACTCTCTATCAATAATGAGCTCTGAAGAAGAGATATTTGAGGATCCACTGGTCTTGCGAGGAGAACACGTCTGGTTTGAGTGATAAGCCTCTGCTTCTAATGATGATAACTCAGAACCAGCTCCCGGTAGACATATAACACTACTTGAGTTTCCAACCTTTTGAACGCTCTCCATGGATGGATTTTGCGGAAGGAGATCAGCTGGATGAATCTCTTCTGCACCAACCATAACAGAGTCACTTGACAACTTCTTCCCAACACAGTCCAAGTCAGCTAGATTTACACAGCAGCTTTTGCTATACGATTCAACACAAGATGATACAATCTGGTCAGGTCCTGAAAAATCAGGTATGGACAAGTTAGCCCCATTTGTTTCCTTGCATGGTTCCATAGCAGATGATGCTAGAGACTGTTCACCATTGGAATGATCATCAGAAGGTACTTGAGTATTGTCTTTCATCGCCGGACTAGTAGATGATTCTCTCCTTACATGCCCATCCTTGTCTGGCCCTGAACTCTTCTGTTTCTTAGACTTTGTACCATTATCAACGCCAAGATCAGAAGAATATGGAGATTTTCTGTGACGCATGCTATCATATACGTTGACCTCATTTCTCATGCTATTAATCCAGTCTGATGGATTGAAATTTAGATCAACTGAAAGGCTAATACCCTCTTCCAAACTGACATGAAACTCAAAACTAGGACTACCACCACTGTCTACCTCTTTCATTCTATTTTCTAGCTGAGGATCCATGAGACCGTTTTCATTCAATTTCCTCATATATGAAGGAGCACATTCAGAACCAATCAAACCACCACATTGCTCCTACATTCCCACAGAAACGTTTAAGAGACATTAGCCAGCAAAAGAGTGGCCGAGAATTAAGAAGTAACTGTAGAAACTAGAAAACATTTATGCAATTAAATCAATACATCTCTTTGAGGAACTATCCTACATCATAGCAATATAACTTCTGTGCTGTGTACCATTAAGGCACATCTTATCCAAGCAATTGCAAGCAAGCCTCGGTTTCAAGCAAATGGATATTTTCTAAAAAGGTGAGACTAACCTGAGTTTGTGTATTATCCCCAAGAATAAAGCCTGGTTCTCTAGCCACTGTACCTCGAGAACAACCCCCTCTGGTTATATTCAATTCGTTACCAAAAGAATCTGCAAGAACGTTCTAACCAGTCTTCATAAAAGGCTTAATAACATAAGCAAAGAGAAAACTTATAGAAGAAGAGATAAAACCGCTAAACCTCGTCTCACATCCCATGTTCTACTCGTTGGTTCTCTAGAAGTTGTAGCTGAACTACCTTGAATCCCAAAGCCTAAGGAGTTTAAACTACTTTTCTGCAATTTTAAGAGACAACAACACATGATTAGGAGCCAAACAAGCAAAAATCACTAGAAGAAACAACAGGGCATGTAACAACCACGTTAATTAGCAAACCAAAAAGACAGAAGAAGCATATTAATGATATCAGATAACATTCAAACTAATGACATCAAAAAAATACCTCGAAGAAAGAAGCTAATGATTCAGCCATGTCCGAGCTTGATCTATTAGCCGGCAAGGTATACTTCCTGCACAAACTCTGAAGCTCTTTCCTCGAAAACCCGCGATAGAAATCCACATCCTTTCTCCTGGCCATCTGTTACCGTTACACACCCTTTACAAAAAGAATTACACTTTTTAAGAGCTTGAAACATATGAATACCAAAGCAGTGAGACAACACAAAGTTCAAGACTTTCCCAACGGTCACAAGTTTGAATCAGTACAAAACGTTTTCTCCACAATTTCACATTAAAAATCTAGGAACAGAGGCTACATCATACTGATTAGATTGAAAGAACCTGAAAAAGAGAACTAGTTTCAACTTTATGCAAGGAGAATGCTTACTGTTAGTCTGTTACAGAACATCAAAACCTAGGAGACTAAACACTGAACAAAGAACGATAAAAGCTAACGCATATAGATAGAAAGAATATGAAATTTTGAAGAACAAGAAGAAGAGGCACAGCACTAATACCTGCTGCTTTTCCGGGAATTTTGCCGAGTGAGAAAATTTCTGGGGAAAATTGAAGTAAAAGATTTCGAAATCTGCAGGGAAGGAAGCAGACAGAAGAGCCCACTTATGAGGAGCTGTCTCTTCAATTATGGGCGTGGAATAATAATAAAACTCAAATTCCCTGTAATTGATGTATGGGCCTATTGTCAGCCCATCTAACTCTTACAGCCCAATTGATAACCCTGCATTAGGATTCTTTTTTGGGACAAATTTGAGAATTTTAAAAGTAGAATAACAATAATTTTTTTAAAAGGAGAATTATATTCATATAGACAACTCAAAACCCTAGGAAAACCTTTTCAAGTAGTCCTCTTCTTTCTCGATGATCTTTGTCTCTACAATAGGGATGGACGTTCAGATATCCGTTCGGGTTCGGGTTCGGATAAGGTATTTCGAATTTTCAGATATTTCGGTATAGAGGTTTAGTATCCGTTCGGGTATTTTTAGTTCGGATTCGGTTCGAATATTTAACTTTCGAAAAGAAAAAAATTATTAATTATTTAAATTTCTTGTATTTAAAAATATATCTTTAATTTAATTGATTTTTAATTTTTAATAGGACTATTAATAGGTTTGGAGACATAAAATTTAAAACAAAAAGATATTAACTTGATTTTTTTCTTAAAAAAATTGGATGCAACTTTGTTAATACATAATATAAGAACTTAACATACATTTTAAGTGAGTAATAAATTATTTTGTCTGAAATCATATATATATATATATATATATATATATGATCTGATTTTAAGTCATATGTAACATCAATATAAATATTTTTTTTAAAAATGAGAGAACTAAACTAGAAATATATGGTTAATTATACATATATTTGGTTATCGTCGGGTACTCATTTGGGTTCGGGTATTATCCATTTGGGTTCGGATATCCAACATCTCCTAATTTAATACTCGTTCAGATATTTTGTTATTTTAGTTCAAACTTTTCAGGTCGATTTCAGATACGGATTCAGGTATCGGATAAAGTGTCCAGCCCTACTACACCCTCTTTCTCTTGTAAGCTTCTTCCGCCTCCAATGGCGGAGTTGTGGATGACCTAAATCGAGGGCAACATTAGTTCTTGTCTTAAAAATAGTAGACGAGATTACATATAGAGATTGTGCTTTTAGCTTTTGTCCCTTCCTTCAAAATATTTTGAGAATGACCGATCGACAAACTTTAGACTCAATTGATAAGGATCAAATTATATTGTATGGATCAGATTTTAATACAATGTTAATTAGATTTTTTTTAACTTAAAATTAATAGGTGATAAATAAATTGATTCACTTTTATATATTATTTAATATTTTTTCTGTTTCACTTTAAATGTTCGTTGTAGAAAAAAAAATTTGTTACAAAATAAATGTCGTTTTAAGAATTCAAAATAATTTATGTCATTAACTTCTATTTTACCCCTACATTTATTAAGAAAAAATAAAATCAATAAAATTCTAATAGTTAATTAAGTGAGCTGAATATTTAATAATTTTTTAGTTGGCGTGAAAAGACCTACACGCAACGAGTATCTTTTTCAATTTTCAGTTTTTGATGTGTGACCATTTATTACTAGTATGTATGTGAACATATTCTCTACAAAAATTGATACTATTCTTTGCAAGAAATAATTGTGCAATTTCTAAATTCTGGTTAAAATTCCACTATTAACTTACTTTTACAATTTGAACGATTTATCTGTGAACAATAGTTGAATAAATTATTCTGTAAACTGAATGATTTACTTTTTTTTTTGTTTAACTAGGTGTTGATTTTACGGCTCACTACCTAGACACGGTGCCAATTTTTGTCTGTACCTTTTACGGTCTTGGACATGTCTTCCCGTCCGAGATTCAAATCCGGATCCTCCAAACCGAAGCTCGGAATATCACTGGACTAACTCGTCCGGGTAACTGAATGATTTACTTCCACTATAATCAACTGACTATAATTAATTTTTTGAAAATTAAAAAAAACTAGATTTGTCATTTTTGTTCTTGAGGGTTATTTTTGTGACAAAAACTTCAAAAAGAGTTATTTAGAAGATTTGCCCTAATAATAATAATAATAATAATAATAATGGTTTCAACAAATTCAAGAAGCATAAAGTGCATGGGGAAAAAATGATAGGAGTCATCCTCGTTGGAAATCTATAACAACTTGATCTCCTCTTGCTGTAAGAACACACAAGAAAATATTGTAAGAATAAAAAAACAAAAGTTAACTCTTTTTTATACAATAAGATAACTCTTATTTATAATACTATTATCTTAAAAAATATTTTCTATTATCTATACTATTATTTGAGAAATGAATCTCTTGATTTATCACCTTATCCGTGATTTTAGGTAATTTTATTTTTTGTACTTATTTGTCATATTTCAATAATTTTGTATATAATAAAAAAAGATTTTTCTATTATCTACACTATTATTTGAAAAGTGAATTTGGTGATTTGTCAACTTGCCCATGATTTTTGATAAAAAAAATTTTACTTGCTTCCCATATTTTAATAATTTTGTATATAATTTATTATTTAATTAAACAAATGTATATCGATAATATTATATTCTTAGAAAATATGATAATTTTATGTATTATATTGTTATCTTTAAAATATATCTTTCTATTGTAAAATTTTAAAAAATAAAATATAAAAATTATATTTATACTATTATTGAAGAAGTGAATTTGATTAATTGTAATGTTTTTCTTAATTTTAGGTAATTTTACTTATTTAATGTTTTTATGATTTGATTAATGAATCATCAATTCGAATTAATAATATTATTTCAATTTAGTTAAATAAGTAAAAATAAAGATTATGATAGAATTCTAAATATTTTAGTTGATCTAATCTTTAATATGATAAAAAAAATCAAACTTATTATTTACGAATTTGACATAGATACTATATATCTCACAATTCATATATTGTACTTTCTCTTTTTGTTTTCTATTTTCTTTATAATTATGAGTGCATGTTATTCTTTCTTTATAAATCAATCTTGAGTTCTCTTTGGATTTTGATCAAAACAATGATCAAAATTATTATAAATTTTAAATATATATAAAATTTACTTAACGTAAATAATATAAAATTTACATAACGTAAATAATATAAAATTTACTTAACGTAAATAATATAAAATTTACTTAACGTACAAGACGTTGTGCACCTGTACAAACAACTCATCAAGTCAGAAAACTATAATACAAACACATCAAGATGAATAATGAAACAAACAAACATTGTTCTACAAGGACGTCAACTACAACTTTGACAACTTGCAACACATATTTACAAAACAATTCGAATATTAGCCAAGGAAACTGGAGTAAGCGTGAAACAAAAAATAATAATTCCATTTTAAAAACCTTATTAAAATGTTCATATTGTCTGTTTTCTAATCCAAACACTCCATACTTCAAGTTCTTAAGTCATTCTCCTCTGTCATTTCCCTGTAACACACATGTCTAAAACTTCAGAAACAAGTAAACAGAACTAAACAAGCCACGCAAAGAAAAAAAAGACTCACCTTTGTTATGATTTAATCCTTCGACATTGACCTCTATATATATGAAGTGAATCATATAGGTTTGTAACGACGCCAAGCAAATATTCATAAAATAAATTATGGAATCGTTTAATTAAAGATAGTTAATTTTTTAGAAGAAAATTAAATGCATATGATACGATTTTAACTTGCGCAAGTAATCAATATGATTTACCGTATTTTTAGTAAGGGATAGTAGTAAATTATGTATTAATTAATATTCTTGCGCAAGTAATCAATATGATTTACCGTAGTTTTAGTAAATGATAGTAGTAAATACATGTATTAATTAATATTCTTGCGCAAGTAATATTAATTACTTTCTTACTCCTTCGATATATCTTATTTATTTAGTAAGTATTCAATGCATTAAACATATAAATATTCTTGCGCAAGTAATATTAATTATTTTCTTACTCCTTCAATCGGTCTTATTTTTTTTAGTAAGTATTCAATGCATTAAACATATAAATATTCTTGCGCAAGTAATATTAATTACTTTCCTACTCCTTCAATCTGTCTTATTTTTTTAGTAAGTATTCAATGCATTAAACAAAATAAGGTTAATATTTATAAGGCTTCCCTTTTTTGTTATGTCGATGAGAAAAATAAATCAAAAATGAATTTCCGAAAAATCAACCAATAGAATCGCGTTATTTCGACTGAGAAGAGCTCTGTGAGCGCCACGTGTCAAATGTAATTCTCGTTTAATAGTAAGGAGGATTGTATGAAATTTTTTTTGGGACTAGATTACTTATTCAACTCCAAAAAGGTTAAAACACTAACCAAAGGGGTAACGTCA
>CAJHQP010005812.1:0-42895 GCA_905132765.1 Moricandia arvensis
ATGGAGGTAAAGGCAACATTGGAAACAAGTATCACTGCATCTCCGTGCTCATCTCGAAACCAGGTGCCATATAGACCTTTTGATGTCTCGTCTTTCTCTGCGTTGATGTGCTCTTGCTGTCTCTAGGATAAATCTCATGTGTGTAATCCATTTTCATTTGTAGCTCTTCATACAATTTTTTTATCCATACCAATGTTGTTGCTTGTATGCAATCTTCTGTAGAACTCAAACATCCTGCTCATCTTGCGCTATGTAGATGTCTATGATGCATCTCTTCAATTTGTTCTCTTCTTTAGATCTCAGTTGATGCCATAATTGGCGTCTCTACTTAAGACCTCATCATATTGTGTAGACGTGAGGTAGGCCGTTCATGTACGCTGATGATTCATCTCCGCTATGTGCTGCTATTTCTTTCTAGGAAACATTGCATGAGCCTCCCATCTTTTGCATGTGGACGCCCCATCTGATCTCCTGAAACTCCAATTCATCTCATGTAACAACATTTTCTTGTTGTTCAGATCTTTGAATCTAGGAAGGGCGTAGCTGGTTTGTTGTTCGGTGCTTGAATCTTCCAGACTCTGCGGTATGTTCGACGGTGTCGATCGATTTTGGTGGATGTTTGGGGTATCTCTCTCTCTCATATGAGGCGCGTGTTTCTCATGAGCATTTGGATAGGGTCATATGAAATCAGTCTCGCTGCATAAGTGACAGATATAGCATGTTTGTCTTCATGTCGCAAACAGCTCCTATAGTAAGCATGAAGGCTCTCTAAGTAATAACACGAAGAATTTCAGTCTATCTAAACTATCCATCAGCTCATGCAAATCTACTGGAAATAGCGCATCGCAGATTGTACTGAAGACATCCCTCTTGAATTTACCTTGGAGCAATCCACAAAGTGATTGAATCGCTAGAGATTCTGTCTTTAGACTCAGATGCTCAACCATAGGACCTAGGAATAAAGCTGACTAAGGAGATACTCGTTCGCAGAGCGGCAATAGGGTAGTTGTGACCTGCCAATCATTCAAAGAACCACAACTTCCCAGCGATCACTCTTGCTTCTTTAGCGTGTAATCCTCTGCTTCAGCTTCTCTCTAGTCTGATAGCAGCAAACCGATCCAATAGCTCTTTTTCTGTCTCTTTGGCTCTCTCATAAGAAACATCCATACCCGGTGAGCCGCAATAAGCTTCATGAATAGGCATGTTCACGTGAATCCTTGTCATCCTGCTTGGTGTAACTATCCGAGCATTTTCTCATTAGCTTCTCTTCTGCAGAATAGTAGGAACGCTTGTTCTTCTTCTCTCTTAGAAATTGTTCCTCTGTATGCTGCTGCAAGGATGTATAGGCTATGAGTGCATCTTCGAATGTTTCTGGTTAGTGTCACATGTAGGCTTTATTGCATGTCTTAGATGAGTGTCTTGATGCATTCAGACTATCTAATCAATACTTGGTAATCACACTCGTAGGTAACTCGGTGTGCGCTTGATCGACGGACATGTTTAGTGTGTCGCTCGATGCTTGCCATTTTACAAGATTCTACGGACTCAGCATGCGTGTCGACCGTATGCTCGACCTCTGATTTTCAATCGTCGATCTGTCTCAGATGTCAAACAATAGTCAGTATAAGTGCGATCGTTATTATACCATCACTTACACACAAGTGAGAACCGTCGAATGAGCGACATATAACTTTCGATCTTGAAGCTCTCTTTCTGGAGTTTATCCCTTTCCCCACTCGCTTAAATCGTCATCTATCAGAGGGCATTAATGCGTAGTAGTCTCTGTCTAGCCTCGTTCATTTCTTTGCATCAGTTCCTCCTGCCTTCTCACAGCTCACTAAGGTCTTGGACAACTTTAGTCTCTAATTTACTTCACCTGCGATGCTGAGAGCTCGACTTGTAATTCAAGTTCGTGTATACAGCATCTATCTTCCAATTGAAATCCACTGTCAACTTCTACTAACCCTAAAGAACCTGATCGAATCATATACTGCCTCTATCTTGTTTCCTGCAGTTGGTTAGTGGGAGATTCTGGTAAGTAAGAGCTCTATAGTTTTATGTTATTGTTGTTGTGTTGTTGATGTAAGATCTCGTGGTATGCAAACTCTGCGTTGTAATTACCCTCTGACAGTGCCATAGGAGTTCTTGTTTCCACTCTAATTCACATACTTCTGAAAATCAGTACAATGATGTAGTTCACATACTCTTCATCGCCCTACATCTTCTGCAAAACTCACCTGCTTCTTGAGAGGCTTGTGAACATTGTCCAACTTGGCTTTAACTTCATTCATCTGCTCCTTACCAAGGATAGCAGCCAATATCTTCCTCTCCAAATCAGTGTTCTTGGTGTTATATCTAGATTCCAAGTTCTCAATAAGTCTAACAGCCTCTTCTGGATTCCTAGTGGTGAAATTCCCATCACTAGAGTGTCTAGAACCATCTGATAAACCACAACAATGCCTCTAAAGAAGGTACTAAGCAGTTGTACCTCATTGACTCCATGGTGTGAACAGTCTCTCTGATATAATATAAATCTGATCCATGAGCTCTTGAATGATTATGCGGACTCATGTGTGAATGTAGCAATTTTGTTCCTCAAGTCTTCATATCGCGAATAATTAAGGAAATTACTCACGAAGTCGTTCTTGATGTCATCCAAGATGTAACAGATTCTGGTGGTAACTGCTTAAGCCAATAAGAAGCATCTACAGTAAGTGAGTACTTAAAGAGCTTTCATAGAAGATAGTCCCTAGAGACTCCATTGACTTGTATAGGAGAAACTATATCCTCGAACCTTTCAAGATGGTCCATCGGATGCTCGTGTGGATGACCATGATAAGGTGTTTGTCCCACAAGTGTAAAGTATGCAGGGTTCAGCTCGAAATTATTCCTCTGGAAAGTAAGAGGACGAATAGCATATCTGTTGGCATAGTATTGATCTGGACAGTTGTAGTCAACCAAAGTTCTTGTGTGAGCAGCCTCAACTAAAGGTGCAGCAGCTTGTCTAGCAGCTTCCTCTGGTTCAGGGATTACAGCCCCCCTGATCATCAAGTCTATGTCCTTCTGCATTACGCAGATGACCACCTAGGTCAGGCAAGACTCCGTTCTCATCCCTTGTTAGTATAAGAGTTGACACCATGTTTCTTGGTCGTGGGATAGTGTCAATCGACAAATGTGTCGATCATTTCTCGCTCACAAGTAGCATCGATCAACAGAAGAGTGTTATTGTAGATCGATGTTGTGCGCTTCTCTTTGCGGATCGTGCATCTAACAAAGGAGGGTCTGAGAATAATAGTTCTTTTCCTAGTTTCTTCTGGTACTGCTGGGCATGCACCTAAAAGACAAAGAAAAAAAAATTGTTTAGTAAGTAAAATAAAAGAAAAACCTAGACGAAATATATCTATTAAATCAAATGGCGAATCCAGTGCTCCCCAGGAGCGGTGCCAAAATTGATATCACTCAGTTTACCCTATGAGCAACTCTACTCTCTCCAAAAAGAGAATCAGTTGTATTACATAGGGATATAATCCACAGGAGCGTGAGAACATAATAGACCTATAAATATTAAGATTCAAGTAGGCAAGTAATTGTAAAGCAGTAAATAGTAGAGATTAATTGAGAATTGGTTTTTAAATGTATGAGAATAAATAGCTAAATCTAGGGTTTTAGGTTATAGTATTGTGATATAGATGCTTAGGATGTGTGGTAAACCGTCCTAGAAATGGAATACTAAAGCATGATATTCAGCTATCATTGCGAGCGTAGTCAGATGACTAAGTCTTTGGTCCAGCCATCGCGTTGCGAGCAAAGAACGAGTGTTGATCGATACTATGGAAAGAGTGTCGATCGATACTACCTTAACAATGATTATCTTCCTAATCGATATGTTCACTAAGTTAAGTTGAACCAGAGTTTGTATCCATCTAACAACCTAGATCAACAGAATAATTATCAGGCATAGATCCTACTGTCATATTTATCTACATCCTAGGTTGGGTTCTAGTTAGCTAGTCCGGAACAAAAGCAATGATATCAATTCTGATGAAGGATCCTTACATCTTCACCCTACCATTTCTATGTTTAGCAGTACATATAAACCCTAATAAAACCCTAAATCTAACAAGGAGAACTACTCATATATGATCAACCAAAGCATAACCAATATCTGAATATAATGTATGAATAGAATAAGGTTAAGAAACAATGAAGTTCCAATACCAATCTTTGAAGGAGTCTTAATCTTCTCTCCAAAACTACCAAAAACCCAAGAATAATATGTTCTGGTAAAAATATTAGAAAAAAAATTGTTTTGCCTAAGATATGGCCAAGCACATAAATAGTAGGTATTAAATCGGCCAAGGGTAGTCCTGTAATTATGTAGGAACTATCGGCTTCAAGTTGGCCCATTCACTAGCTGTCACTGTCAACTGATACCAACAAGGTGTTGTCGATCGACACACTTCTTGAATCTCAACTCTGACTTCAGATTCTTCAACATCTATGAGTTTCCTCATCATTGAGCTCCATAATCTCTACATTGCTCCAAAATTTACCTAGACCTGAAAACACTCTAAAACAGACTCCAAACACATATACATAATAGTATCTGGAAAGCACATATACTATGGTGAAAACTGGTAAAATCCATAGTATATCAATATCACTCAAATTACCCTAGAGCAACTTTCTCTCTCAAATAAGAGGTTCAATTGTAGTACTTAGGGCTCAAATCCATAGAAATCGTAAGCACACAATGGACTTATTAGAATCTCGATTAAGCTAGGAGATAATTTTTAAAGCAGTAAATCAGTGAATAAGTTGTTGTAAGATATATGGGAAAGGTAGCTAAACTTAGGGTTTTAAGCAATCAGAATTATGAGTTATATATGTTAAAGGTGTGTGATGAACCGTCCTAGAATTCAAATGCAATAGAAATATACCCATTTTTTCAGCAAGTCTAAACAGAAGACTAATTTCTATGTTCCATTTGTAACATGCGAACAAGGAATGAGGGTCGATCAATACTACAGAGTGTCGAATAATACTTATTTTGCAAGCAATTAATTTCCTAACCGATATGTTCACAAGGTACTAAACCAGCTGTCACATGAGCCTAACAACCTATCTCAGCCATAATTATTATCACGATTTGAACCCACTCTCGTGGTTACAAACTATCCTATGATCAAGGTTCTAGTTATCTATTCTAGAACACAAGCAATTAGATCAATTATGTTGAAGGATCCTAATAAATCACCAAGCATTTTTATATTTCAATAATTCATCTAGACTTTAATAAACACTAAATCTAACAATGTAACTACTCAGACATAATTAAGCAAGGCATAAAGAATAACTGAATGAATTGCATAAAGATAGAGTAAGAAAACAATGGAGTTCCAATACAAATCTCTAAAGGACTCTTGATCTTCTCTCTAAAATAACTAAAACGTTTCTAAGAATGGTGGTAAATTTTATGGTGGGTATCTTTCCTAAACATTGGCAAAACCTAGAAATATTAGGTATAAAGTCGGTCATGGGTGTTCTGGTAATATGTGGACTTCTGGGCTTGAGTCGGTCTTGACTTAAGTCGGTCCTACTACTCGCGCGGGCATCGATCGATACCAAGGAAGAGGTGTCGATCGAAATTTCTTCTTAATCTCGGCTATGACTTTTGATTTCTTGAACAGCTACAAAATTCCTCATCAATAATCTCCAGAGTTCTCCATAATCTCCACATTGCTCCAAAACATTCTTGAACCTGAAAAGAATCTAAAATAAACTTCAAACACATATAATAGACCAAAAAGATCATATACTGTGGCTAAAAACTGGTAAATTCCTTTGTATTATTACTTCCTTAGACTTATACCTTTTCTTGTCCTCAAACAAAACACAGAATATTCTTGTGAAAGAGGTTTGAAAACGCAGGGACTCACACAATTTCAAATTCAACTATTATCACCTCTGTAATGTTGCAAGCTACATCGAATCAATGACAACTTTAGAGGTACTTTATTTACTCTACGCTAGCTTAGAAACCAAACCATCCAGCCAACAACTTAGCTAATACCGCCTGACATACCCCTCTACTAACCTCATTTCTTATATAAAAGGTGCATGCTTTACTTTGGGATTGTCAATCAAAGGACACCCAGACTCTTACTCAAACAAGTATCTGAACACACATGTAGTCTTCTCTGATCACTTTCTTCTCTTTTCTCTCTTCTATGAATGTTTTCTCTTTTGTTTTTGTTCTTATTTTTGGATTTTCTTTTCTTTTTCCTATTTTGCAAAGTGTAGGCAAATATTGGGGTCATAAGAAATTTTCCTACCCCTCGCTTCTAGCTATGTGTGATCATCTCTTTGAATTAGAATAATAAGGTCATATGAAGTTTTCCTACCTCTCAGTATCCCAGGAAATCATTTCAATCTTTTCAGTAAGTGTGGATGTTACTGGCAGGCGATCTACTTTGGTATTTGCATCTAGTACTCCATTCAATCAGTAAATCTAAGAATGGTGCTAGAGAATGGTTAGATAATAAGTTAAACTGAAAAATTTCATCATCCGCTTCTTGACTCTATAAAACTCAAATAAAAATCATAAACTTCAAAATAAAACGCAATATCAGTAACTACCTCCCCCATATTTAAACAACATTGTCCCTAGTGTTATACAGTCTGGGGTTGGCAAAATAAATAAACCATATGTAAGCATTTAACAAGGAAAATTGGTCGTACCTGCCTTCTCATAGGAGTGTTGTCGCAGACCCCGGCCGGTTGTCGAACGATGCTGGCTCAAAACTCGTCATCCTCAGATCTTTTTTGTTTTTTTTTACCTAAAAGTAAATAAACACAAAAATCAGCAATAAATGAAAATAAAACCAAATTTAAACTTACTAATGGGTTGCCTTCCATAAAACACTTGTTTATATTTTGCTTGACATTTTGGAGGTTTTTGCTAGTATGGAAGTAACTGAATATTCCTCTGTTGCTACTACATGTATCTTTCATTTAGGAGTAGTGGTGGTTTCAACTGAGAAAGTCTCTCGAAACCATGGACTAGCGGGAGTTTCGACCTATGATGGTTGGGTGTTGATCGATACTTTGCAGTATCTTCACGTTCTGCACCAGAATCAGAATAGTAAACTGCCACAAATCATGGATCATCTCCTATATCAATATAGGGAATGTGTCTTTTTATCACACGAACCGGATCATTGAAAGCATTCTTGTCTATGAATGATAGGCACCACTTTTTTTCTGCATGTTGTTAACAGCTTCTACATAAGCCATAAAGGCTCTCCAAAGTAGTAGAGAAGAATTCAGTATATTTGAATGTACATAACATGAAAATCTACTAGAAATAGAGCATTGCCAATTTCTACCTGAAGGTTTCTGACAAGTCCTCCTGAATTCACCTTAGAGCAATCCACAAAAGTGAATGAATCGCTAGAAGGTTCTATCTTCAGATTCAGCTGAGTATCCATCACCCTAGGCATGATGCTAACTGAAGAACCCAAATCACATAGAGAATTCATATAGCTTTGACCTCCTATGATGCATGGAAGAACATACTTCCCAGGGTCACTTTTCTTCTTCAGTATAATAATATGCTTCATCTTTTCTCTAATCTGATGATTGGTGTAAATTGTTGGCTCTATTGATGTCTGAGATTGGTATCTTATTACATTCAATCGTTTTGCATTCGTACTTGGTAAACGCACTTGGTATGTCACAGGGGGTGTCGATCAATGCTCGCAGTTTCACAAGATCCTACGGACTCAGGGGGTGCCGATCGGTGCTCAGTTAATGGTGTGGACTGACACCAATGCTAGCTGCCAAAGGACATGGAACTTTTGACTTGAAAGTCTCTTTCTTGGAGATTTTCTTCCTTCACCACTTTCCAGAAGTCATCATCTATGATGGCACTCACGTGGTGTTTCTGTCCAGCCTCACATTTTCCTTTAATAAGTGATTCATGTCTCTTTACCGCTTCATTATTCTGAACCACTTGGGTCTCCAACTTCTTCACATGAGTGGTGAGGGATTCAAACTTATCATTCAGGTTGGTGTATACAGCATCTATCTTCCCATTGAAATCCACAATCAAGTTTGGTTGTCCCTGAAGACCTTGACCAATCATTGCTTCCAACTTGCTTCCTCAAGTTGCTGGTGCAGGGTTATGGTAAGAAGAGGCTCTATAACTCCTGATGTTGTTGATATAAGGTTTTTGGTACTGTGAATCTTTGTTGTAATTACTCCTTTGACCAGTGCCATAAGAGTCATGTTTCCATTCTGATTCCCAGACCTCTGATTCTGAAAACCAGTACTACTGACATAGTTCACATCCTCCCCGTCGCCTCTATCATTGTCGACTTCTACAACTTTTTCCATCCTCTCCAAAGCTAACTTATTACTTGAGAAGATACAAGATCCTTGAACCCCTGTAGATGGTCCATTGGATGCTCATGTGGATGACCATGATACAGTGTCAGTCCTACTAGTGTAAAGTTTTGAGGCTTCAGCTCGAAATCATACCTCTAAAAAGTAGTAGGACGCATACCAAATCTGTTGGTGTAGTACTAATTGGACGATTGTAATCAGCCCACATTCTGGGGCGACTAGCTTCACCATTAGCATCTTCAGCAGCTGCTTCTTTTGGATTAGGGATTACAGCCCCCTGATCATCTAGTCTCTGACCTGCTACATTACACAGATGACCCTCCGGATTATTACGGGAGTCGCGGCCATATCTCTTGTTTGCATGTCAATATTGATCAATGCTTCAGAAGTGTCTATTGCTTGTTTCTCACAATTAGTTTTGATCAATGAAGAAGTGGTTTTGATCGATGATATTCGCTTTTCTTTGTGGAAGTTACGCTCAAGTTGTGTAGGATCCCAATATTCCAAGAGATTTGCTTCCTTGTTGCATCTGGTAATGGGGCATGCACCTGAAAGAAACAAGAAAGAAAAAAAGTTGTAACTAAAAAAATAAAGAAAACCTAGATGAAATCATTTACCTATCCCTAATGGCTAATCCAATGCACCCCGACAATGGCACCAAATTTGATATCACTCAAATTACCCGAGCAACTTTCTCTCTTAAATTAGAGGTTCGGTTTTAGTACTTAGGGATCAAATCCATATGGAGTGTGGGCACACAATAGACTTATTAGAATCTAGATTAAGCTAAGCAATAATTATTAAAGCCGTAAATAAACCAGTAAATCAGTGAATAATTTGTTGTCATATACATGGAAAAAGTAGCTAGACTTAGCGTTTCAAGCAATCAGAATTATGGGTTATAGATACTAATGGTTTGTGATGAACCGTCTTAGAACTCGAGTGCATTGTAGGATATCTAAGTCCTATGTTCCAGCTGTCGCATGTGAACAAGGAATGAGTGTCGGTCAATACTACAAAATGTCGATTGTTACTTCCTTAGACAATATTAACGCCATTATCGATATGTTCACTAGGTTAAATAAACCATTTGTGGCATACACCTAACAACCTAGCTCACTAGAATCATTATCAGAAGTTGAACCCCCTCTCGCGGTTGTCAATTATCCTAAGTTTAGGGTTTTAATTAGTTACTCTAGAACACAAACAGTTAAATTAATTATGTTGAAGGATCCTAATATACCACTCTAGCAGTTCTATGTTTCAATAATTCATCTACACGCTAATAAACATAAATCTAACAAGGTAACTACACAGACATAATTAGAAAGACATAAAGATTAACTGAATGAATAGCATAAAGATATAAGAAAACAATGTTGTTCCCATATAAATATCTAAAGGAGTCTTGATCTTCTCTCCAAAATAACTAAAAATCTTATAACACTAAAAATGAATGTTTTTAGCATAAGGAAACATCTATTATGTTCTTTTGTTAGCATTATTGAAACAGCTATGCATGTCCCAACTATAGTAGGTCCCCTATATAATAGCCTTTATTTGAATGCTATTATACTTTTATAATATGTACCCGTCGTGCCGATCGATACCAAGGAAGAGGTGTCGATCGATACTCTTCTTAATCTTTGCGTGACTTCTGATTTCCTTGAAACACAACTACGAGTTTCCAGCAATGAAACTCCACAAGTGCTTCATCAGTCTCCACATTGCTGCCGAAACATACGTGACCTGAAAGGCTCTAAAATAGACTACAAAAACATATAATAACTTTAAAAGATCATATACTATGGCTGAAAGCTGAATAAATATCATAGTATACTCAGACATATTTACTCATGATGCATAGATAGGAAGTGTGACCTCTCTACAACTTCTTGACCTTGCCACTGAACTCTATGAGTGGCGTACTTTCTGTTTCAGGGTCGTCTTTTCCAGTCCTAAGTCATTGTAGGCATCAAGAAAATGATATTAGTGGAGCTCCCATGTCCACTTGTACTCTCTTCACAAAAATTCGGCACCTTGAGGGATATGACCAGGGCGTGCATGATGGGAGCCAGGATTTTCTCCTGCTCTTTTGCTGTGAAGCTTATTTCATCGGATCCTAGGAGCATGCGCTTAGGTTTCCCGGTTTATTGACCATTATTGGTGTTTCTGGTTATTTTCTTTGCTGCTGCATGCGTGATGCCGCTTACTTCTGAGCCGCTAGATATCAGGTTGATTACCCTATCGTGTTGAGGTGGTGATTCTTTTCCTTTCTGTTAAGGAGGTTCTTCGTTGTTTCAGAAACAAATTCTCAGAGGTATCCTTTTTTTAGTAGCTCATTGACTTCCATATTTATTGAGATGCAATCCTCCATATTATGATTGTGGTGTTATGAAACTCACACCATCAGTTCGGGTTCCGAAACATTTCTGGTTCTTTCATCTTCTGATGCCACTTTACCCATGGGCCCATCTGCCTCATCACGTTGAGCAGTTCTGGTTTCAAGATTGAGAGATTGGAGATATTCAGCCACATTGGATACTGCCATTCCATCGGCTTTTTCTATGTGCCGGTTGTGATACTGGCTGCGGTTCCTACTTCCTGCCTCCATTCCAGGCTTCTAATGGGGTTTATCATCTTTATCGCTCCTTTCGTTCCTTATGCCCCTTGGTTCCTGCTTCTGGGAGAGTTTGGATCAACACACTAAGTCTTCTTCCCACTCACATACGCCCATGCTCGGGGCAATACGTCATTGGTACTTGGTCATTTCCTTATACATGTTTATATCGGGTAGCAGGCCTCTCTTCAAGGTCGAGATAGTTGTGACGCGTTACATCCTGGAATGGATACTATTTCATGGTTGAAGCTTGCTATGTAGCTACGTAGAGGTTCAGCTCGGTGCTGTAGGATTCTGTAGAGGTTGTTAGCTTTCTTCTCTAGGTTCGTGCTATGAACAAATTGTTCCACGAACTGGTCAGTTAAGGTTGCAAAGGAATGTATCGATCCATTTGGAAGGTTGATATACCATTGTAAGGCGGGTCAGGGTTGAGCCAAAACCCTTACACATGGTGGCTACCCTGAGTTCTTTCTGGATTGCTATAGTAAACACCCGTTGTTTGTATTATGCAACATGATTTTCCGGATCGCTGGTGCCATCATACATTCTCATGTTTGGGAAGGAAAACATCCTCGGCATCTTTACTAGGGTGATATTATCCATAAAAGGAATGTTCGCGTATGAGTCAGGAGCACTTCTTCAGATTGGGGAGTGTGACACCTGAGGGCCTCTCTATCATTGACTGAAATATGGAAGAATACCTCCTTAGTAGAAGTTTTCAATTTTGTCCGAAGGTAAGGATGGAGCCAGGTTGGGAGCTGAGATTTCTCTAGGCAGAGATCGGAGGCTGGCGTCCTACTCGGAAGCAGGAGTAATGACTCCCTCAATTATTTATCCACAACATAAACTACCTTTATAGCGGAGAGAAGTGAAGAAATAATGATGAGGTCACCTATTTTTACAAAAAGGGCGAGACTACCAAAAAAGACGTCATCATCAAGTCTAGTGGACCTAGGGTGCCACCTCTTTTCCCACGTTTTTAGGGGCAGTGATTCCATTTCTAGAAGCAAATCACTACCAATTTGGGTTAAGAGATGGATCAAGTAAACCAAATGCAATTGGAGTGGTAAGTAATAAATCGGGTCAAGGAAACTAACGTTTTTGTCAAGAGAAAATCACTCCCCGAGCTTTCTCTTCTCATGACAGATTCTCCCAACTTCACTAAACTCAACATCGTCTCTCACAAATGAACTGGACAGAGATGACTTACTATTCTAAAGGGATTGCATCCTTTAACATGGTCCGTTGAACGAACACAAGTACTTGCCCCTGAAAATTCGGGCCAAAAGCTCATTAGATCAGAATATATTTAGGGCAAGCAACGGAGGGGACCCGAATCTAAACAGAGGAGACAAGATGTTAGGAATGATATATAGAAACACAACACCTATACAAAGACTCATGAAGAGTTAGGGTTTCTTCTATTTAGTTTTACTCTCACCGACTAAAAGTGAAATTTCTAACCAAGCGCTTTCTCATTTTATCTCGACACAATTGGAAGGGAAAATTCCATAAAAATACCCCCAACTTAATTTCATTAACCTTTTTAATACTCAAACTTTTTAGCTACCCATTTTAATATCCCGATTAATTATTTTGCACATTTTAATTTACAAACTTTAAATCATGCCCATTTTAATACCCAAACTTTGTTTATTTTAATTAAAATACTAATAAATTTTAAATGAAACTTAAAAATCTCTATAATTTACAAACAATTCTCAAAAAAATTAATTTTATTGTCGGTTTGAAAAATAAAAGTAACTAAATTTTGTATGATCATAAACTTTGTAATAAAATTTTAATTTTTTAAATATTGAATTTAATTTGTTTTCTGAAATAGAAAATAAATTTATTTTTATATTTAAAATTATATTTTAATTTTTTTTAAAAAAAATCACTACTTTATTTACCTTCTTTCCTAAATATTAAAATAAAATTAGAAACTTTTCATATTTTCTCATAGATTTTGGATAATTTTTTAAAATTTGTTTGAAACTTATAAGTATTTTAAATTAAAATAAATAAAATTTGGGTATTAAAATATGCAGATTTTTAAAAATTTGTATACTATAATAAATAAAATAATTTGTTTGGATATTAAAGTGAGTATTGAAAAAGTTTATGTATTAAAAACTTGATGAAATTTAATGGGGACATTTTTTTGAAATTTTCCCCAATGTAATATCTCTCTCCTTTGATTAGTAAAAGCTTTTTAAAATAACACAAACTCGAGTTTGTTCATCGTTTTAGAACCGACCAAATTCAAATTTATCAAATCAGTACAAAGGAAAACACTCTTTAATGCTTTGGTTGTTATAAGATGTAGAGGAAATTAAAAAGCAAACTAGCGCAAGTTCAGAAAATAAAAAGATATTCCATACGAAAATGTCATCTAACTTAAACACCATAACCACCTCTGAAAGATTTAACATGTACCGAAGTAACAAAGTAGTACAAACAAGTAGAAAATGGGAAACAAATTAAAAGAGAGATGTTCCTTTTCCCTTCTTGTCTCCACCAATCTCAAAGTGCTTGCACCTCTGCGAAAACCACACAAATTTAAGAAAAAAATCTCCCAGGACTTTTAAGTGTGACCAAGAAAAAAATAACAAAGACACATCACCTTAATGGAGTGTTGAGAGAAATGCTTGCAGGTTTGGCATTGGAGCCTCAAGACAATCTTTTTGGTTGTCTTAGCCTGTTCCATAAAATTATAAATAATGAGCACGGAATAAAATAACCAAAGTCCTATGACAAAGTCTCTAAACTAAGATAGATCTTGCCTACACTGGTTCTCAGATAGGAGACAGTAATTAAGAACAGATAAATAAACAAACAAGCCACGTTATGACAACTCAGAGATAAAGTGTTACGGTTGCATGTATTGGTTACCTTCTTGTGGAAGACGGGCTTGGTCTGACCACCATATCCGGATTGTTTGCGGTCATAACGACGCTTTCCTTGGGCAGCAAGACTGTCTTTTCCCTTCTTGTACTGGGTTACCTTGTGCAATGTATGCTTCTTGCATTCCTTGTTCTTGCAGTAAGTCTTCTTGGTCTTGGGAATGTTCACCTACAAAAGAAACCACCTTTGAGTTAACTTCCACAAAGAAAATGGTTTCAACAACATACATAATAGATCGGAATCAGAAAATCTCACTACTCAAACATTCATGACTGATCCTTTTACAAATTAAATGTTTTCTAATATATTGTGAATGGAACGAGACATACTTGAAGAAGCACAAGTGGTGATAAATAACAAGCGTATAACAGAAATGATAGACAAAACAGAACTGGTAGCTATCTAGGATTTGATTGTTTAACAAGTCCAGATTGGTACAATAATTTTAGTTATCTAACCATTTTGAGAATCCATGAAGTTCCTGAACCATCCACAGAGACTAAGTAAAATGAGCAGTAAATCGTTAAGGTACAATAAAGTAGGTAATAAAGCAGATTTCTAAACTGAGAACTGAATTTAAACCTCGATTCAAAAAGCAGAATCAGACACAATCAACTCAAAGAAAGAAATTACCCAACGAAACTAAGAAAATCCAACAGATAACAAGAAAGACAAGGTAGTCACACCATTTTCGCTCTAGGGTGAAGCTCGTGCCGTCGTCCCTGCCAAAATTCATCAATTAGCCAAAGCAACAAAGTTTATATCTGATAGTTTTGAGAAACCCTAGTGCTTCTACAAATATTATAGCCCATTCATGTCACCAGCAATAAGCCCATATCTTTACTATCATTGGATTACATTTATTAATTACCTTTAGTCACTTTTGAATAGGAAAAATTCGATAAAAATATTCCAACAAAATTTCATTAAATTTTCTAATATCTAAACTTTTTTCTTACCAAATTTAATATTTAATTAATTATTTTTTTTATTTTAATATACAAACTTTTAAATTATGTCTATTTTAATACCTAATTTTTTTTTAATCATCTAATATGATCTTATTGATATATCGAAATACAAATAGAGTTGCAGAACCATTTACAAAACAATGGAATGCAAATTATTACATAAGCAGAAAGATGTGACATATGCTGAAGACTAATCATTTGTAGAAGTGAAGATTGACGTTGCTTTCTTTTGCAGTAAGCCTTATACGCTAACATATATGTTGTGTTATTTTCCTTCTTTAGAATTCGTCTCACACTAATACAATTGGTATGCCATTTTGGCATTTTATGTTTTTTCCAAATTGTATAGTAAAAATCCATTGCATCCGGGACATGCTTCGAAAAGTCGACACGAATACCCAAAATTTGTTTATTTTAGTTCAAATACTAATAAATTTCAAATAAAGTTTTATAATTTTTTAAAATTTACAAAAAAAATCTCAAAATATTCTATTTATTGTCTGTTTAAAAATAAAAGTAAATATTTCTTTTATAATTTTAGACTTTGTAATAAAATTTTCAAATTTTAAATATTTAAATTAGTTTGTTTTTTGAAATAATTTTTTTTTTCATTCAAAACTAATTTTTAAAAAAATTAAAATTTTCTCGCTCATTTATTTATCTTCTTTCCTAAATATTAAAAAAAATAGAAACTTTTCATATTTTCTTAGATTTTGGAGATTTCTTTTTTTAATTTTGTTTGAATTTTTTTAGTATTTTGAATTAAAATATATAAAATTTGGGTATTAAAATGGGCGGACTTTAAAAGTTTGTATATTATAATGAGCAAAATAATTAGTTCGAGTATTAAACTGTGTATCGAAAAATTTGGGTATTAAAAAACTTAATGAAATTTAGTTGGGGCATTTTTATAAAATTTTCTCCTTTTGAATATCACTACTTTGGGTCATTACCTTTTTAAAAGAATTTTGAGCAGTCAATAGAAGTATTAGACCATAGAAAATTTTTCTTTAATATACTATTATTATGCAATAAAAATTTGAAGAAATAAAAAAGATAACCACTTAGAAAATGAAAAATGGTTTTGAGTACCTCTACTTTTAATTAGTTAGAGTAACTCGTTGAAGAAACGTCAGTGGCATTTCTTCTTTCTCACCTCACTTTACAATATTTCATATTATTTTGACCTCAGAGATTCAAAGAGAAACTACCAATAAAGATGCTCTTAGTGGGATACGAATTTGTGATGATTTTAATTCTTTTTGGAATATTCTCAAATTTTATTTTTATTGATTAGTGAATTTTAACATTGTTATCAAAATATAGTGTTATCGGTTAATTGAATGTTTAATAACTAAAAAAATATATTGTTATTCATAACATTTGATTTATAATGATTATAAGATTTCATCAAATCTAGTGTTATGGGAATTGAATTCTGAATAAATATACGGAAAATTTTCAAAAATATTAGTTTCTTATTACTATTTTTTCATCTTACCTTAATCACTTTTACTTTTATTTTTAAGAAGAAAAACACTTTTATAATTCTTGGACTTAGGGTTTAGAGTTGAGGGTGGGGTAAAGTGAGGTAGGGTTTAGGAATGTAAAAGTTAGGATTCTAATTAATTTTTAAAAAAATTGCCTCTTAAAAAATGATATTTATGAAAATGTCTCTTTAATGAAGGTAAACATGAAAAGTGGTACCAATAATGTGATAAACATGAAAATTTTCTTTCATCTATCATGTATGAGTAAATGCCTTTCTAAGTTTAGGTTTTCTAGGGCTTTAAATGAACATCTAATATATATAGAATTGCTAGACTGAATTACTGTATCCTTCACAGTTCACAGGATTGTTCTTATTGCTTTTTTAAGAGTAGTTAACAAGAAACCTGATCATAGGATAGTTAGACGCATTTGAGAGTATGGTCTATTACATGAACTGAATCCTGCTGAGCTATGTTTTTAGGCACAAGCGAGAACTGATTTAGTTAACCTAGTGAATATATAGATTAAGGCGTCAATGCTTGTCCAAAGAAGCATCAGTCGACACTCACTCTATAGTATCAATCGGCACTTACTCCTTGTTTCCACGCGACAGCTGGAACATAGGACTTAGACATCTCATTAATAATTGCATGCGAGAGTTGGATTACTAGCGTATTGCCTTCGAGTTCTAGGATCAATTCCTTAGAATCAATAGATTATAGTTATGATAACTTGAATGAAACCCTAAGTCTAGCACCCTTATTCCATCGTTTACAACTCCTATTTGCATTCTTATTTTTATTGCTTTACATTATTCACCGCCTAGCTTAATCTGATAGCCATAAGTCTATTGTGTGAGATATCGAGTCTTTCTGAATACGATCCCTAAGTACTGCAAGGAATCTCTTATTTCAGAGAGTTACTCTATAGATAATTTGATCACATCAACAGTCTCTTTGGTATTACCAAAATCTGATCTAGAAGCTCTTGAATGATTCAATAGGCCTCTGAATAAACATGGAAATTGTGTTCCTCAATTCTTCTTATCTTGCATCATCAAAGAAATTACGAAGGAAAGTGTTCTTGTTGGCAGTCCAGGACGTAAGAGATCCTGGTGGTAGATGCTCAAGCCAATATGAAGCATCTCTAGCAAGTGAGTACCTGAAGAGCTTACAAAGAAGGTAGTCCTCAGGGACTCCACTGGCTTTAATAACAAAAACTAATTCCTCGAACCGCTCCAGATGGTCCATAGGATTCTTATGTGGTTGCCCATGATAAGGTGTTTGCCCCACAAGTGTGAAGTACGCTGACTTCAGCTCGAAATCGTGCGTTTGAAAGGTAGGAGGAGAAATAGCAGATTTTTTGTCGTAGAACTGATCTAGATGGTTGTAATTAGCAAACGTTTTGGGTCGAGCTGTCTCAGCATTAGAAGCACCAGTTGCAGCCTTCGCAATGGCTTCAGCATCCTCAGCTTCAGCTGCTTCTTCTGGATCAGGAATTACAGCCCCAGATAATCTAGTCTTTGACCTGCTTCATTACGCAGATGACTCCGGGGTCATGCAGGTCTCAATTCTCATCTCGGATTAACACAAGAGTCGCGTCCATGTCTCTTGTTCAACAGTCGGTTTCGATCGATATTTCAGAACTGTTGATCACTTCTTGCTCACAAGTTGTGTTGATCGACAAAGTAGAGGTGTCGATCGATGTTGTTCGCTTTTCTTTGCGGATGTTGTGCTCAAGTTGTGTACGATCCGAGTATTCCAAGATATTAGCTTCCTTGTTGCTTTTGGTACTGTTGCGCATTCACCTGAAATATACAAGAAAGAAAAATAGTTATAAGAAACTAAAATAAATAAAAACCTAGGCTAAATCCTTTAACTAAGTATAATGACGAATTCAATGCTCCTTGGCAAAGGCGCCAAATTTGATGTAGCTCAAATTACTTTCGAATCAATTGCAGTACTTAGGGATCGAATCCACATGGAGCGTGGAAACACAATGGACTATAAGAACCAAGATTAAGCTATGCAAATAATCATAAAGCAGTAAATAGCTGTAAACAAGTGAATAATCGGTTGTAAGATATATGGGAAAGTTGCTAGACTTAGGGTTGTAGGAAATCATAATTATAAGTTATGGATGTTAAGGGTGTGTGATGAAACGTATTAGTACTCAAATGCAATAGTAAGATATCCAGCTCTCGTTGCGAGCTTAATCAGATGTCTGATCCTATATTCCAGCTCTCGAATGCGAATAAGGAATGAGTGTCAATCGATACTACAGAGTGTCGACCGATACCTATTTAAACAAGCATTAATGTTCATATTGATGTGTTCACTAGATTAATTAAACCAGCTCTCGCATGGGCCAACAACCTAGCTCAGCATGGTTATATTCAGGTAATGAAACCACTCTCACAGTTGCCAATTATCCTAAGTTCAGGATTCTAGTTTGCTACTATAGAACACAATCAGTTAGATCAATTATGTGAAGGATCCTAATTAAATCACCCTGGCAGTTTTATGTTTCAATAAATCCTCAAAACCCTAATAAACCCTAAATCTAACAAAGTAACTACTTAGACACAATTAAGAAAGACACATACTGGATGAATTGCATAAATAAATAGAATAAGAAAAATTGGAGTTCCAATACAAATCTCTAAAGGATTATTTGATCTTCCCTCCAAAAGCTAATAAGATACTAAAAAGCTATGTGAATGGTAAATATGTGTAATGTAGTGATTTTCCCTAAACAATGGCAAAAACAAATACTAGGTATAGAGTCGTCTAGGGGAAGTCTTGTAATTTTGCGATTAAAGGGTTTTAATCTGTCTTGAATTAATTAAGGCGCATCTACTCTTGTGGGTGTTGAGCGACACAAAGGAAGAGGTGTCGATCGATGTGGGAACCAAATTTCGCACTGTCAAATTTGTTGAAGGAGAAAAATAGAGATTCTCTATATTTCTTGAGGACAAGAATTCTTTGCGAGTGCCAATGACAAATGATCAAATAAATGCGGAAAACAAAAATAGAAAATAAAATGAGTGTAGAAAAAGATAGATCATTACTTCGGATCCACGTAAGAACCTAGCGAAGTTACAACATGTTATAAGATCTACGGCCGCAAGAGCTGTCAGTGAGTTCTCTAGTTTTAGCCACCTAAACCCTAAACCTAGTTTGAGTCGCAGCTCATTGACAACACACGAAAAAATGCAAAAACGGTTTTATTGATTTTGGACAGGACATTATAAAAGCCTGCCTACGCAGCCTTTTTGAGGATCAAATCAAACGTAGTTCGGTTTACAAACAGTTCAAAAAGAGATCAAATTGCCTTTGCTAGTTCTTCTAGTAATTGAGGGCAAGACATAGAAAACTAAGCATGTGAAGAATAATGCCTAAGAATTCTAAGTGAATAGAGTTCTAAGAGTCTCAAATATCTTTAAATATTCCTTCAAGGTCGTCGTCTTTCCTTTTTTTGCCTCCGATTCGAGTTTATATCTTTGCGGAAGTTTTCCTTATCTTCTCGATTTCCATATCTTGCAAGTTTCCCGTTTATCCTCTTCTTCCATTTTCTTTATCTCATGTCGAGTAGACCTTCAGTGCATTCAGGCATGTTCTCATTTTAATCCTTAGTTGGGCTTTCTTCGTGTTTTAGGCCATTGCAGGACGTTTTAAAACTAATGAGTTCTGACGATTATTCTCGAAGAAATCGTCGATCTGTCCGATGTCCATTTTCTATGTCATTGGTCTTACGAACTGAACTATTTCAATTCATTAAGTCGAGGATATGATGATGTTAAGTTAACCCATATCAACTTGATGTTTTACTTGAACTTTTATGAGGAAACATGTGATAGATACTAATATTTACCACTTTTAGACTATGTTATAGACCCTATTTGGAATCTGTTATGTGTGTCTACGATGTGTTTTAGAGTGTTTTCTGGTCTATGTGAATTTTGGAAAACTATAGAGATTATGAGGCTTTCTATATCTCAAAGAGAGAGGTACCACATAGCTGTTCTAAATAAGCAATGTACGAGTCGAGACAGAGGGTTTCGTCGATCGATGACGCACCCTTGCCGTCGATCGACAGTCAACACGCAGAAGCCCAATTCACAGAGTATCCGACTTGAAGCCCAAGTCACAGAAATTACAAGATTACCCCTAGGAGAGTTTTACCTAGTTTATATTATCTTTGCTTGTGTTTTATGCAAATAGAGCTCTTTTACAAGTTTAGAGATTTTCATAGCAAACATAGTAGTTTTAAGGGAGAAAATCAAGACTTCTTTCAAGTTTTGTATTGGAACCCTAGTTTTCTATCCATAATCTTATGCATTGTTTTAGGGAAGTTTACTTATATGACTCAAATTAATTGTGTTATTACTAGAATGACTCATATTTGTCAAAAATAATTAGAATGTTTTATTGGTCCAAAATACCCTTACCCGTAATTATAACAAAAAACATTACCAAATTGTCCTTCTCATTTTCTCATTGGCAGATTTATCTATTAAAAATAAATCTATCAAATAATTAGTCTATTTAAAAAAAATATGTTTACAAAAAGGAATCTATCGTTGAAGTGGTGTCAGACTTTCTTACAAACGTCAAATTTTTTATACGGTAGAGTTATTTGCTGGATATGAATAGAAAACAGATTTTTAGAGATGTGTCTGGCAAATGAAACGTAAGATTTGTTATAAATGGTAGATTTTTGTGTTCAACTTATTTTTCTTTGTTCGATTTACTTTCTTGTGGCAGAGTTACACATCCGACTTAAATTTGTAGCAAACTTATTAATGTATGTTGCGGCAAACTTATTAATTTATGTTCTGACAAACTTAATTTTGGATGGTATATTTGCCTATCTAATTTACATTTCTAACAGACTTTTTTTTATTTAGGTAGTGACCACTTTTAAACAAAAATCTCGGCTTCAGTAAATCAGAATCATTTTAAGAACACGCATTTGAGTTCTGTGAAATACTGCTATTGTAATTATAAGACGACGTCGTATAAGCGTACCAAACTATGAAGTATGTAGTATCAATCCTTGTTCGGGAATGCGCTAGGCGCTACGCGTACGGTCGAGTAGGGCCTAGCGCCGAATCAATTATCCGGGGATTATACGGGGATTACTCGGGAAGTTATTTTAGGGCTTTTGTCTGCATTATTGTATATATATTATGTATTGGAAATGTTTAATTAAGAAGCGGTGTTAGTGCAGTGGTTTACGTGCGCTAAGTTGGCATAATGTGTAGAGTTCGATACCTACTCTATGCATTTTTAGGTGTTTTTTGCTCATTTAATTATAAGGGTAAGAACGTCATTTTGCAATCATCTTCTTCACTAACCTAAATTTTTTCTGTGTCAAGACACGCGGCCGCCATTGATTTTCACTTAGGTTTTTCGCCGATTACATCACTGTATTACCTGGATTTAACATATAAACCGTGAAATATATGTATAGAACATGATTTCGTACCAAATATCAACAAATTTTCAAGTTTTTTTATGTATCCGCGTTTTTCACCGATTTGGACAAAATCGCGGCGGCTTCTCCTCCACCGAACGTAAGACCGGCGAGTCAACGGCCGCCTAGGCCGCGTTTTTGAACAAGGGATCAATAAACTCTTAAGTTCTTTCGTTGGTATATTTGACGTCGTTTCTAATGTATATGTGTACATTTAGAATTGTCTCACGTATCATTGTCCAAGTTTTCAACACTTGAAGCATAAGGGATGGATTTAACTTGTCCAAGATTATTTTTCACTACAAATATGCTTTTAACAGTGTTACTACGGGCAAAGCAAATAAAAAACCTGTATGAGATTCTTGATGAAACTTAAAATCTGGAGTAACAACACTCACGTTTGGCATATACAATAATCCGACTAAAAATACAACAGCCTGTGTACTGGATTACTGGTACATCCAATTAAAAAAAAGCAAAAAACATGAATACTACTTAGCAAACCTCAAGAACCTCTTCGTAGATTTCTTCAGCCATCTTCAGATGTAGAGCCAGAATAATATCATCGTTCCAGCTGTTAAACTTGAACCCTATTGCTAAACAGTCAATATACTTCAAAATGTATAACCTGCTGTCTCCGAGGTTCAGATCTTTGTGGTATGTTCTTCTGTTTTTGCACCCAGAACTGCTTCTCACTTTTCTTTCACATTTTAGGAGACAACATTTTGCTTAGCAATGCCGACACCATTCTTTTTTCTAAAAAATATATATCCTCCTTACTATTAAATGAGAAGTACATTTGACACGTGGCGCTCACAGAATCCTTCTCAATTGAAATAACGCGATTCTATTGGTTAATTTTTTGGAAATTCATTTTTGATTTATTTTTCTCATCGACATAACAAAAAATGGAAGCCCTATAAATACTAACCTTATTTTGTTTAATGCATTGAATACTTACTAAAAAAATAAGACAGATTGAAGGAGTAAGAAAGTAATTAATATTACTTGCGCAAGAATATTTATATGTTTAATGCATTGAATACTTACTAAAAAAATAAGACCGATTGAAGGAGTAGGAAAGTAATTAATATTACTTGCGCAAGAATAATTATATGTTTAATGCATTGAATACTTACTAAAAAAATAAGACCGATTGAAGGAGTAGAAAAGTAATTAATATTACTTTCGCAAGAATATTTATATGTTTAATGCATTGAATACTTACTAAATAAATAAGACAGATTGAAGGAGTAGGAAAATAATTAATATTACTTGCGCAAGAATATTAATTAATACATGTATTTACTACTATCTTTACTAAAAATACGGTAAATCATATTGATTACTTGCGCAAGAATATTAATTAATACATAATTTACTACTATCCCTTACTAAAAATACGGTAAATCATATTGATTACTTGCGCAAGTTAAAATCGTATCATATGCATTTAATTTTCTTCTAAAAAAATTAACTATCTTTACTTAAACGGTTCCATAATTTATTTTATGAATATTTGCTTGGCGTCGTTACAAACCTATATGATTCACTTCATATATATAGAGGTCAATGTCAAAGGATTAAATCATAACAAAGGTGAGTCTTTTTTTTTTCTTTGCGTGACTTGTTTAGTTCTGTTTCTGAAGTTTTAGACATGTGTGTTACATGGGAATCACAGAGGAGAATGGCTTAAGAACTTGAAGTATGAAGTGTTTGGATTAGGAAACAGACAATATGAACATTTTAATAATGTTTTAAAAATGAAATTATTTTTTTTTGTTTCACGCTTACTCCAGTTTCCTTGGCTAATATTCGAATTGTTTTGTAAATATGTGTTGCAGATTGCCAAAGTTGTAGATGACGTCCTTGTAGAACAAGGTTTGTTTGTTTCTTTATTTCATTATTCATCTTGATGTGTTTGTATTATAGTTTTCTGACTTGATGAGTTGTTTGTATAGGTGCACAGCGTCTTGTGCGTTAAGTAAATTTTATATTATTTATGTTAAGTAAATTTTATATTATTTACGTTAAGTAAATTTTATATTATTTACGTTAAGTAAATTTTATATTATTTACGTTAAGTAAATTTTATATTATTTAGGTTAAGTAAATTTTATATTATTTACGTTAAGTAAATTTTATATATATTTAAAATTTATAATAATTTTGATCATTGTTTTGATCAAAATCCAAAGAGAACTCAAGATTGATTTATAAAGAAAGAATAACATGCACTCATAATTATAAAAAAAAATAGAAAACAAAAAGAGAAAGTACACAATATGAATTGTGAGATATATAGTATCTATGTCAAATTCGTAAATAATAAGTTTGAATTTTTTATCATATTAAAGACTAGATCAACTAAAATATTTAGAATTCTATCATAATCTTTATTTTTACTTATTTAACTAAATTGAAATAATATTATTAATTCGAATTGATGATTCATTAATCAAATCATAAAAACATTAAATAAGTAAAATTACCTAAAATTAAGAAAAACATTACAAGTAATCAAATTCACTTCTTCAATAATAGTATAGATATAATTTTTATATTTTTTTTTTAATTTTACAATAGAAAGATATATTTTAAAGATAACAATATAATACATAAAATTATCATATTTTCTAAGAATATAATATTATCGATATACATTTGTTTAATTAAATAATAAATTATATACAAAATTATTAAAATATGGGAAGCAAGTAAAATTTTTTTTATCAAAAATCATGGGCAAGTTGACAAATCACCAGATTCACTTTTCAAATAATAGTGTAGATAATAGAAAAATATTTTTTTATTATATACAAAATTATTGAAATATGAAAAATAAGTTAAAAAAAATAAAATTACCTAAAATCACGGATAAGCTGATAAATCAGGAGATTCATTTCTCAAATAATAGTATAGATAATAGAAAATATTTTTTAAGATAATGTATTATAAATAAGAGTTATCTTATTATATAAAAATAAAATATTATTAATATAAATTCATTTTATTATATAATAAATTATATATATAATTATTAAAAACATGACAAATAAACAAAATTACCTACATTCATGGAAAAATTGACGAATCATCAAATTCACTTCTCAAATAATAGTATAAATATAGATTTTTAATTTCTCTTTGCTATTTTTGTGCCTTGAATAGCTCCACTATAAAAAAATTTATTAAAACAATGATATAGTATAGACACTATTATTCAGATTCTTAACATAAGGGTTTATATAATGTTGGGCATGTGTTACGGGTCCATTACGAGTTCAAGAAATCTATAAATTAGGATGTTATAGATCGCATTATTATTCGAAAGTGAATTTGGAAACGGTAGGTGGAAGCGGGAGGCCAGAGAGAGAGAGAGAGAGAGAGAGAGATGCCCAGGTAATCTCTTAGGGTTTGTTGTTGAGAGCAATTGAATTTGAATGAGTTATCTGTTGCTCTAGGTTTGGAACCCTAGAATCTTTACTAGCTTAGGTTTTGGTTTCTATCTTGTTGATGAGACTGACTTATTTGTTCTTCTCTATAGAACTACACGCAGATCTGTACAACAAAGACTCCAATATATATAAGTTATCCAAGAATTGGTATGACATTCCATGTTCATTTGAGAAAAATAAAACAACAACACAACTTTTGTTTTTTTATTCTTACAATATTTTCTTGTGTGTTCTTACAGCAAGAAGAGATCAAGTTGTTACAGATTTCCAACGAGTATGACTCCTATCATTTTTTCCCCATGCACTTTATGCTTCTTGAATTTGTTGAAACCATTATTATTATTATTATTATTATTATTATTATGATTATTATTATTATTATTATTATTATTATTATGATTATGATTATGTTTATTATTATTATTATTATTATTATTATTATTATTATTATTATTATTTCAGGAAACTGAATGGTGAGGGTTTAGAGGGTCTGAGTTACACGGAGCTCGATTCACTTGAAAGTATGTTAAGGAAGGGGTTCTGGATTGTGGAAGAACAAACATATAAGGTTTTTTTTTCTTTCTTTCCCAACCCAATCATCTTGGTTTTGATTATAACTTGTTTAATAACCTTTACCTTTGTTTCAGACTTAACAAGAATTATTACTCACGCAGGTAAAAATATCATCTTAAACTCAAAAGTTTTAACACCCTTTTGTGTATATATGCCGATTTTGACCTCCATTTCAGATTGTTGATTACGATATTATGAGAAAGACATGGCTTGACGAAAAAGAGAAAGAGGATTTCTCCTACCAATCCTTTTTGTCAAGGAGAAGAACAGCTTTGAGGAACAAGGCTCGAGAACTCCGCCTCAAGTAAGTAGGCTTAGCTATATATGAATGATCACTTTTTCACTTTAAGAACATGAAACTATCATCTTCTTGTGGATACACAACCCTCAAGACACCCCGCAGGAGTATAGCTATGACCCTGAAACACTGGTGAGTATCGATATACATGATGCCTATATTCTTTCTCACCTCTCAATGTCCATGTCGCTTCACATTGGGTTTGTCTGTGTTCTTGCAGATGTTCACCATCGAATCCTTGAAGATCGAGAAGGAGAGATTAAAGCTTTTGAACCAGTATGTGATAACATTCATTCCTCCCTTTAAATTATATTTTCTTCTTCTAATATGTATGTCTTTTCTATGTAATAGAGTATCAGCATTTGCATGTGTCGTTGCTTTTCCCCAAACACAGTGGTCTTATGATATAAAATTCGTGCCTGCCAAAACCCAACCACTATTAAGCCCATAACTAAATATGTTCATGCCCGCACAGGGTGCAGGCCGGTCACCTAGTTAGTTTTAATTTCTTTAACGATCAAAAGATGTAAAACCTGTAATAGTTGCTAATATTTACAAATTCAACTTGGATTATATCCAGTTATTCTGACCTGACTCGTATAGAACACAAACCAGTTAACCGAAAGTATCAAACCGTGTAACCAGTTACGAGTAACCACTACCCGAAAAACAAATATATCGGTTTCCTCTTATTAAATCTCTAACCCTAGTTCATCCTCTCTCTTTCCCATTTGAATTTCTTTTCATTCTCTCATCTCCTCTCATCGACCAATTCTACTTTCTCTCTTTCCCAATTCCCAAATCGAAATCCAGTGGAAAAGAAGATGGTGGAAATGAGAGGAGATAAGAAAAGGAAGGTGAATCCAACACAGAAAGAGGAGAAGAAGGTGAAGTCGAAGTCGAAGTCAAGTAAGGGAAAGGAAAATTCTGTTAGAGTGTAGTTTGTAAGGACGGCCTCGACGAGTCTAGAGAAGAAGGCGAAGTCGTCTGCGACGACGGAGAAAACGAGCGATGTATCGGAGCCAATAAATGTTCTTGTGGATGTTGTGGCTGCGATTGAAGCAAGAGACTGCTCTGAACTGAGCAAATCTGATCAACCTCAGGCTTCTTCTATTGTGGTGAGGCAGAGTGAAGAATCTCAGGGCGATGAAACAGACGAAAATGAAGAGAAATCAGTTGAATCTGATGAAGACAATGAAGGGAAGGATAGCGTTTGTGATGACGGTAATGAAGATGATGGCTCTAATGAAAAGAATGAAAATGCTGAACAAAAAGAATCAAAGGAGGAGGAAGATGAAGATTCAGAGGAAAAAGTAAAAGAGGAAGTAGCAAACAATGTAGAGAGATCTGGTGATGGGTCTCGTAATGCCGATGAATCAACTGGTGATGGTGATGGTGATGGTTATGGTGATGGTGATGTGGGAGAAGAAGATAATGTCAATGAAGTGGAATCAGTGCACGAAGAGGTAACAAATTAACAAATATAATTGCATGCGTTAATTTTTATCTAGTAGAACTATAGAATAGTCATTAACATTTGTGTAATACTAGGAAAACAAGGATAACAAGATAAAACTTGATAAATTGAAAAAAAAATATTAGGAGCTTCTCTTACTAGTGCTATAACTTGATTAATTAGAAGTTAATATTATTTGCAGGAATCTGATGGAACCGATGTAACCGAAGCAATCAAACCAATGAGAATGTTCTTTAAGCCATCTGAGTACAAGAAAAAGATAAAGCTAGGGACAAAGTGTTTGATAGTGGACGCAATTAAGACGTTAACCAATCTGAAACCGAAGCTGACTAACACGGAGTAGAGCTGGTTTGAGGAACATCCTCAATTCAGACACATTTTCTACATGAAAAGAGAGAAGAACCACAAGGTTCAGGGAATGTGAATGTTGTTGTTGCGGACTGCATGTAGCAGTAAAGTGAGAGAAGTGTGGTTCATTGTCAATGGCATTCCTATCCGGTATGGGCTTAGGGAACATGCTTTGATATCAGGGCTAAATTGTCACAATTAGCCTCTTGGATACAAAGAGTGTGGTGGGACAAAGTTTGTGGATCGGGATTTCAAGGAAGGAGAATCTAGAAGGTTGGAGGATGTGAAGGCAAATCTTGTGAGCATGGGACCCCATAGAGACCGACTGAAGATGGCGGTTTTATTCTTCTTAGCAAGTGTTATTTGCGCGCAACCGAAGGTTAGAAACAGGGCAAATGATGTCTTCGAATTTTTCCAGAGAGTTGTGGATGATCTTAACTTCTGCAGGACCTTTCCATGGGGGAGATTCTTCTATGATTACATGTTGAAGGAGATCTCTCACACAATAGATCATTTCGGAGGGTCGGTGAAAGAGAATACATTGTTGCCTCTTCCAGGTTTCTGTGTTCCACTAGAGGTATGTAAAATCCCGTACTATTGTTGACCACTAAGATTATAACATAATGTGGTGTTTTACAGCTTCTTCCATTCGAGGCTATTCCTAAGCTGGGAAGGCAGTTTAGAGAACCTGTTAAAGGAGCTGATGTCTATTGTCCGAGGATGTGGAAGTCATTGTTCAAACGAAATGGAATGAGAGGATTATCACTTTATGTGATAAATAAGGAACTGAGTGACGAAACTGTAAGTAATCCTTTTTTAAGATATGTATATACCTTGAAACTAAGGTAGTTATGTAAGAGTAATGGAAAACTAAGGTAGAACTAAGTTAATTATGTAAAACTAAAGTAGAACTATGGTAATTATGTAAAAGTAATGGATAACTAAGGTAGAACTAAGTTAGTTAAGTAAAACTAAAGTAGAACTATGGTAGTTAGGTAAGACTAATGGAGACCTAATGTAGAACTGAGTTAGTTATGTAAAACAAAAGTTAATTTGATTATAATAGGATATTGAAAGCATTATCCCCACCAAAACTTCACAAGAAGAAACTCTCTTGGATGACATTATGGAAGACGAAGATGATGTTGATTAGCCAGATATAGTTGTGGAAAGTTGGGATAAGCGTCTGGATGAAGGATTGTCAATCTTTTTTAAATACATGTACGATGAAGATGTTTCTGCGCGAGAAAAACATGAAGAAAAGATTGAAGTTGCAACAGCGGATGGAGTACAGATAGTTGGGCAGTCGAGTCAACCAGACAATGTTATGAAAAATGATGAAAATAATGGTGAAATTGATCAAGAAAGTTGACAAGAAGGTTGACCAGTTTAATGGAAGATTGGGCACACTAGAGGTGTTTGTGAAGGACGGTGAGAAACAGAAACGAAGAAAGAAGTGAAGAACTTGTTGTTATGCGTCTTTAATGTTTTTTATTGTTTTTGGAACTAGTCCATACTCTGCTGGTTTGATTGTTTTTGTTGTTTTTTTATGGATTTAGTTTCCGGAACTTGTTATGACTAACGTTTCACGGTTATTTTGGTGTAAGATAAAATGTTTTCAACTAGTAATGTGATGTTGTTTTGTGAACTATGTCAAAACTAGGTAAAACTACAATACACATAGAAACAAAAGAATCCGTACACATAGAAACAAAAGAAAACTTAACAAACATAGGTTTAACATAACATGAGTTATAAGATAACATAAGTTTGAACGCATAAAACTCATAAACTGACACATATAAAGTCATAAACGACACATGAAGTCATAAACCGCGAACTGAAATTGAGAATCGCATGGACGGGTAATAAGCCTCTTAAGCTGTGAAATCTGTTCAGCCATATTATTCACCTCCCTCCTTAAGAGCTTAATTTCTTCCTCAACACCAGAAACCCATGGTTGACGAAAATGCATCCCGTCATCCTACACGTTCAAGATAGTTTCACTTAGTATAACTGATTATGACTCAGTATTACCAGGATAATTGCACTCAATATAACTCATTGTGACTCAATATACCAGGATAGTTTCACTTTAGTATTACATCAAATGCAAAGATGATGGACAAATTACCTTGTAGGACTTGCATGTGAAGTACCTTTTCCTAGGCAAGGTATCGAAATCTAAAGTATACTTTGGATTGGGAGAAACATCGTGCATGATTTCACCCCCACATGGACAACGGGTTGGAATTCCGTATTGGGCATCGGCAATGAACCCTAGCATGTCGTAGTGTTTCTTCAACTTCTTCATCTCCTTCATCTACTCATATGGGTGTGTCATGATGCCAAAGAGAGGTGTATATTTTCGAAAGGGAAAAGGTTGAAAAGAGAAAAGAGAAAGAGAAGTGTGAATGAATGGTTGGTGAGAGTGAGAGATATAAGAGGATAGAGTAGAGAGACAGTGCTCGAAAACGAGAAGTGATCAGAGGAGATAATCTACTTTTTGACCGAATTTTTTTTTTCATTTAGACGGGAAATTAATTTTAGTTTCCCCCCCAAAAACAATTGCTCTTAGTTATACAGAAGTTTTCAGTATTAACTATTTTCTTCATTATTCTACTTTTCGTGATTTCTAATGTTTTTAGTTTTACTTATCATTTTAATTTGTTAAATTAGTTTTACAGTTCAGTTTTCTGCATTAAGATGTAAGGGTATGTGATTAGCGCAATACTATGTTTAAAATCACAATTTTTGAATAATGCTCTTTTATAAGTTGGTATTACTAAGAAATTGTTCTTGTAAATACAATGTTGTGTAAGAAAGAATGTGGAAAGATGAGTTTATAAAAGTTGATTTTTAAAAGTTGTTTTCACTAATCTTGTTCAGTTAGAGTATGTGTTAGACAAATTTAAAGTTTTACATAAACGAATGGAAATAGTATTCAAACATCCTAATAACCCATAGTATTCCATATTCAAACATCCTAAAAGCTGCAGTATTCCATAGTTTTACATAAGCCGAAACCAATAATTAGACAAATAATCCATAGTATTCCATAGTTTTACATAAGCGAAAACCAATAATTAGACAAATAAGCCATAGTATTCCAACAGAAGATGTAGTTTCATTCAGCAGGATTCCGATCCCTTCCAAATAACAACCAACCAAAACCGAAATTTTGCCTCGATCGCCTTTTGTTTTGCATCCTTTTACGCCGTTCTCCAACTAAGGGATTCCTCTTATCCTTTTTCCTTCCTTTCCTCTTGAGCCGATCCGGAGGTATGATCTGAAGCTCTTTGATATGATCTGGTACATTCCAATCTAACCTGTCGGGCACAAAATAAAGAGTTTTGTAATAAGCCAATGTCCAAAGTTCCGTCCAGTAATCTTTTGAGCACAACTCATGATACTTTATTCTGACTTCACGTCGACAACCAGGAGCAGCATCAACCTCAAGGAAATATAAGTAAGCAGCTAGTCCATGCAGATAAGGATACTTTTCATAGTCATACACCTTGCAGGTACAACTCTTAGCTATCAAGTTCACCAAATAAGTATTCCCATCATCTTTCTCGGTTACCTCATACTCAAGCTCATAACTATTTTAGTTCACGCACTAGTGTTTTCTCAGCTATGCCCCAAAGATTGTGCAAGTGAATCTCGACAAGTGGAACCAGTTTGGTATCAATTGATCCAGACACAACGTCCTTCCGATGTTCGTTAAACCACTCCGAAAATTGTTTGATGATTGTATCTAACATTGGTATCAAGGCATACCTCCTTGCGTCCTTAAATGTGTTGTTCATTGACTCCACACTATTGCTAGTGTCCAAGTTGTATCTATCAGCTGGAAAAAAACTCTAGACCATGTCTCTTTCTGACAATGCTCCTCCACATACTTGTACGTTGAAGGATATCTCACTTTAAAGGCTGCATAAGCAGAGTTGAACTCAGCCACCGTGTAACACTTAGCCAAATCCATAAATTTCCATGCGACTAAAGCTTTGTTGGTGTTACAAGCATGTCCTCTCATATTCTGGACCATATGCCATATACAATGGCCATGGTGAGCTTGTGGAAACACATTAGCTACCACTGTGATGAGGCTCTGGTTTCTGTCGCTCATAAAAACTAATTCAGAAGAGTCTGGTATAACACTTTTCATGAGCATCTCAAAAAACCAAGTCCAACTAGCATTATTCTCACCTCAAGTACACCAAACGCAAGGAGATAATGGTGAAGGTTAGGATCTTGAGCTTTGGCAAAAACTAGTACACCCCCATATCCGTTCTTCAAAAATGTGGCATCCACAACTGTCACTTTCCTCATGACCGCAAATCCTTCAATGCAATCTCCCAATGCTATGAAGAGGTACTTGAACTTATTTGCCTCATCCAACTTTACACATGTTGTTTTTCCCGGATTGACATGCTTAAACATGTACAAGTAGCTATACAACAACTTCTAACTGTCTTCTGAACTACCACGCAAATGAGAAATAGCTAGATTTTTTCCTCTCAATGCTGTGGAATATGATACCGTTACACCAAGTCTTAACTTTAGAAGACTTATGATATCTCTCAGAACTGGAGTTCTCACTTGTACAAGATATTCCTCATTAAAAAAATATGCAACTAATTCCGCTGAGCCTTTCCTCTTGATGTTGTTGCTTTTACTTTGACTGGTTCGAGAGCATGTATGCACAACCGTGTACCTCCTAACTAAAAACATTTCAGTATGTGGAATGTTTGCAGCTCGCAAACCCCATTTACAACTTCCTTCACAACATTTTACCACCATTCGTCTACGATCCGACTTTTTAGTAACATAACAAAAGCATCCACCAAATGTTGCTCTATCAACCATCTCTTGAATTGCTTTCTTACTTGGAAATTCCGGAAGCTTTCTAAGACCCAAACCTTTCTTTCCATTCTTCTATAACCTGACTAGATTTTTCTATAGGTGGCTGCTCAATATACATATCTGCAAAATTAGTTTCCATATCAGCAACAGTTCCCCGTCGCAGTTACAGTGTCCGTCTCTGCTGCGGCGTCTGTCTCAGTTGCGGTGTCTGTCTCAGCTGCGGTGTTTGTATCCATACAATCTTCTTTTGTTTTACCATCATCATTATCTGCCTCTATCACATCCTTCTGTTGATATGCTTTCCCGTCTCCTACATACAGAGTTATGGCGTTAGGTCTGATTTCATCATCAATTCCCTCCAACACTTGGTAGTTCATACCATACGAACTTAGGCCTACTCTCGACAGCTTATCTAGCACCTCTGATCTACTCGTATCCTCCACAAACAAAAGACTTCTACGGTTCTCTTTATCAATGGTCGTTAGGTAGACAAACAAATCCTCATCATCACAAATATTTTGCTATTCCTCACATCCAACCACCATCGGCATGTACCTCAATGACAGTTTAAACTTACTTTCATCTATTGCAAGCTTTTTGTAGATCCTTTCTTTTATCATTGCCAAACTTATATCCTCTATTGTTGTCTTCAAGGTTACACTATAAATGCGCCCTTTGAATTTAAAATGTATGCTCATGTGTTTCACCATTGTATCGTACAAGAAACAACATAGTAAAGTTCTAATTATGCTAATTGTTCTCCGTTCTACCAAGTGATCTACATTTATACCAAGTTTAAGCTAGTATACTACAATTAGCAGTTCTACTAGTTATATCAAGTTATATTTCAACAAGAATTCAAATAAAGGTTTACCAAGTTTACCAATATTTCACTTGGTGGGAATCAACTCACAACTTAGACAATTCACCTCCATATATTCAACCACATGCTTGCATTGTATATCAATTTCATATACAAATCAACCAAACAAACTTACAACTAATCGCATTTCAACAAATCCATTTACTTACAAACACTGCATATGCTTCGATTTCTATCTAATGTACAGAGACTTGCGGAGGAGAGAAGAACTAACCTGCATACCGACCTGTCCCATACGAATGTTCGTCAGTGGAAACGTTGACGTCCGACTGTGTCACCGGAAAAGCTTTCGACGATGATAGTAAAATATTTGGCGGAGAGGAAGAAGAGAAGACGAGCTGAGGAGAGGCAGAGAGGAGGAAGGGAAGACGAGCTGAGAGGAGGCGGAAAGGAGAAAAAGAAGACGAGTTGAGAAGAGGCGGAGAGGATAAAGAGAAGACCAACTGAGAGGAGGCGGAGCGAGGTGAGGTGAGGTCTCGTAGGAGGCAACTCCTCTTTACTAATTTTTTTTTAAAAACAATTAATCACAAACCGTAAACCAAAACCAAACCAACAACTTTTTAGGTTTTCCTCTAACCAAACCAACCTCAGCTAACGAAAATTCGATTTTTCACCTAGTTAAGAGTATTTTCGTCTTTCTGCACAGACTTAATGAAATAGGGGCATAGGCGATTAAGGGAACCCATAGGAGATTTGACTTTCATTATTTGGGGGCACTGGAGGAGATGCCTCGGTTTGAGTGATATTTTATAGTGTAAAAAACGAATTGAAATACCACCTCATATCATGGTATATGAAATTTTTGTAAAAGTAAAAAAATTCCTTCACATTTTTAAGAAAATCAAATTATTTGAAATGATATAAAAATAAAAATTATTTATAAATTAATTTTTAAAAACTTTTATAAATTTTATATACTTCATAAAACGATAATAATATCAAATTATAATAATTGAAAATAAATAAAAACATTATTTAAAATAAATATCTAAAATTTAAAAGATTTTTTAGGAAATCTGAAATTTCTTAAAATCCCTATAAAACTTATAACAAATCTTTTTAAGATTTACTTAAATCTCAGATATTCTTAGATTTACTCAAATATTGGATTTTCTTAAATCCTTAATTCAATAAGCCCCCAAAAATAATTATTAGTTTCGGGTTTTCAACAAATCGATATTGTTTGGTTGGGTCCATGGAAGCAACTTTTCTCGTATCCCATCTTTTAAGGCATCTCCAACATGTTCCTTCATTTTTAGTGGAGTCCACCTTTAAAATAAAATGTTGAAGGGTTGGTTCTCCAACAATCACCTTCAAGTTTATTTTTATAAGAATTAGTAATTTATACTTTAGTACTCAATATTATTAATAATTAATTATAACTACTAAACTTTCAAAAGTAATAAAACATACTATTTGAAACATATTAAAATAAAACATTTACGAAAAATATAATAATATGTAGTCAAATATAACTATAAGTAGTACAAGAAGTGTTAATAAAATAATTTAATTGAAATATTTTTAAGAAAACATAACGATAAGTACTAAAATATGATATATAAAAAGTTATTCATGAAATTATGAACCATATATAGTTGTAGGTATTAAAGTGAAAATTAAATAGTGTTTTGAAAGTGCATTATCCCCCCCCCCTTCAAAATTTGAAAGTATAAATGGTTGTTGGAATGCAAAACCATCAAAAAATTGAAGGAATGAAAGGCTCTTGCAGATGCCCTTATGAGTCAATCTTCCAAGGACCCATTATATTTGTAATTTTGTTTTAATTTAATTTTAATTCAATAATTAAGTAATTTACAAATATATCCATAAACTTAATATACAGATCTGAGAAAAAAAACAGTTTTATATCTTATCTTTTTCTTTTTTTCTCTTCGACGCTTTTCTCTTCTCTCTTCTCTCTTCTCTCTTCTCTCTCATGTTTCTCTGCAATTCTCCTCCCTAGACATGGGCATAAAAACCGAGAACCGAACCGAAAAAAACAAACCCAAACCGAACCAAAAATGAAAAATAACCGAATGGTTCCTATATTTCTATAACCAAAAAATCGAAACCGAACTGGAACCGAACCGAAAACCGAAAATCGAACAGGTACCCGAATATTCAAAATATATTTTATATATCTACATATTAATTATATTTAGTATTTAAATTAATAAATATTCTACAAAATTTTACTTATAAACTAAACTACTCAAATATTTTTATTCAAAGGATTTAAAATTATATGAATTGCCCTAAAGAATCGAATGACCCAAATATTTATATCCCAAATATAAAAATTTATCTTAATTACCCAAATTTTAATCCAACCTCCCCCCTAAAAATTTGTTTTATTACCCCGAATGTTTAAAACTAACCGAAAAACCAAAACCGAACTGGAACCGAAGTGAAACCTAAAATTTATTGGATAGTAGCCGGTTCCTATAATCGAAAATCGAAATAACCGAACCGAACCTGAACCAAATTTCATAAATAACCGAATGGTTCCTATATCTCTAGAACCAAAAAACCGAAAACAAAAAAAAAACGAAGCGGAACCGAACTGAAAACTGAACGCCCAGGCCTACTCCTACCTCTCTGTGATTAGCAATTTTTCTTTTCTTTTTCTCATTCTCTGCGACAATTTTTCTTCTTCTTGTTTTCTTTTTCTTCTTCTTCCTTCACCACTAAAATAAAAATTGCTTTGGATACATCTATAATTCCAATCTACGCAGTTTGACGGAGAAAATGACGTAAATGAAACATCAACTCTGTTTAGATCTGTAACGGCAACGGCTCAACTCATGCGCTTTAGATCTTCTTCTTTTCGTGCTTCAGATATTTTTTTTTCTTATAAGATTCTGGGTTTTGTATTATTAGTGTTCTTCTAAAACTTTGTATGATTAGTGTTCTTATAAAACCCTAAAACTCAATATAACTAGTAAAACTCGAAATATCTAACTCACTTGTAGTATACAATATTTCTAGTATAACTAGTAAAACTCGGAATATCTAACTCACTTGTAGCATACAATATTTCTAGTATAACTAGTAAAACTCGGAATATCTAACTCACGTGTAGTATACAATATTTCTAGTATAACTAGTAAACCTCTGTACAACTAGTATAACTTGGTATACCTAACTCACTAGTAGTACGCAATATATCTAGTATAACTTAGTATAACTAGCAAAACTCAGTATAACTAACTCAGTAGTACTTAGTGTAACGAAGTAAAACTCAGTATAACAACTTAAAAAATATCATTATAATTTTGAAATTTGAAAATTGGAATTGAAATTTGAAAATTGAAGTTTTAAAATTTAGAAAATAATTAAAAAGGTAAAATCGGATATTCATGTTTCATTAAAGCCATGAGGTCATAGGAGATTTGCTCTACCACAAATGGGGGTAATAAAGGTGACGACTCGCTTTTTTTTTCAACCAAACCAGGGTTTTAAAAATGTATCAGTAACGAAGAGTGATCTTCGAGACAGATTCACTAACGCTGTCAAGAATGATCCGAGGTGAAGAGGAAATATGGCCAAGGATAAAGCCCTTAATTCAGGATATCACCCTCCTCTTGGCAACAAGCAATCATTTTGAAGTAGTCTACTATCCAAGAAGTGGGAATCGAGTGGTAGATAGAATAGCGAATGAGATTTCTACGTTTACGTCCTTTGTCCCTAACTTGTATTTTATTGTGCCAATGTGGTTGAAACATGTCGTGGAGGCTGAAATGCCTTTGTAAATCTTTGATACATTGAAAAATGAATAGTTTGAAGTTGAGCCGAAAAAACGTTTCAATAAACAAAACGCGTTCAAAGACCAAAAAAATGCAAGAGAACAAGATTTATAAGGGGAAACTGCCAGTAAGGGTGAGCACAATCCAATTACTTGCCGTTTTTGGCGTACTTGGTACTTGGCTTAACTTATTCGAGTAATGAAATTTTAAACTTGTACTTGGTTTATTAAAAACGAGTACTTGTATTTTCAAGTACTTGCTAAACTTTGGTATACTTGCAAGTACTTGACATGTTTTATTACTTGTTATTTCTAAACTAGTTTATAAATTATTATATAATTATTTATAATTTATTTAATAATGATTTATTAATTTTAGCTACTTAAATAGTGCATATGAGTTTAATAAAAATTTAGTTAGTAATAATTCTAAGCTAAATATTTTTGTAATAAAAACTATTTCTTTACTTTTCATATGTTTTAAGTGGATATATGATAAATGATAAATGTAAAATAAAAAAATCTAAAATAGTTCTATAATATATCATTTTAATTTATTTAGCGTATAAACAAGTAATTCGATTATAATATAGAGCTTCTTTGTCCAAAAGAAAAAATGGGTAGTAAATCAGGTAATAAGTCATGAGTAACAAGCCAACAAAGCCAAGTAGTTGTTTTTATTTTAGTACTTGACATCTGTCTTGTACTTGCAACTAACTGAAATATACGGCTTGATACTCGACTTGAAAAAAACGAGTACTCGAATTGAAAAAAACGAGTACTCGACTTTAAGAACCAAGTACGAATCAAGGAACGAGTAAAAGCCGAGTAGCAAGCAATCTTGTCCACCCATAGAAACTAGAATTCATTTTTTCTCATTATATCTTTATTTTTACTTTTCATACTGAAAATTATAGGTTCGACTTGGACGAATATATGGATGAGATACAAACTGAAATACTATAAGTTGGCAGAACCATGAAATGACTCCGAAAATATTTGTCAGTGAAAAAAAAAATTATAAACAAAATCCCTAAATAAACATAGATTACATTAACAAAACTGAAACTAATAAGAAAAAAACAGAAAGAAAATGTCAACATAAAAGCGACAAAGAAACACCAATAAAAAAGCATAGCAAAATGGTGAGATCCCGAACAAACCTCGAGGAAAATGATGAGCGAGACGATAAAAGACTAGACAAAGCTAATCATGAAGATTAGACTAGAAAATATTGAGACGAGAGTAGAATCAAAGAAAATCAACAAATACAAGAGGAAGCTTGAAGTCCCACCACTGAACCACCAAACACAAAGATCACAAACATTCATGCAAAAACCAGGACCGAACGATGAAACTGTAGTTAGTGGTTTTGTGAAACCGTGGTTAGCGGTTTTGAGAAGAAGCTAAGAGAATTCGAAAAGGGCATTGAAGATGTGAATATTGAACTTAAGGGATTGAAAACATGGTTGTGTGTTGTAGTGATTATCCTTTTGTATAAGTTTGTTATATAGTTTGGTAATAAGATATTATGTTTGTATTTGCAGCAATGTAGGATTTTATGATATTATGTTTGTATTTTCAGAAATGTAAGATGTTATAAGGATATGTATCAGAGGTGGAGCCAGTAGGATTTTTTACCGAGGTCAATTTTTAATAAAATTTTAAAATATAAATATTTATTCATTTATTCATGTTTTATATAATTTTACCACAATTTTATTTGGGGCTCATATTATTTATTATATTTTATTTTTAATTAAATAAATAATAGTTACTATAAATATTTACCATAGTAAATTTTTAATTGTTAGTTAAATTATTTTACAGAAATTGATGCATTATCTAAAAAGTTAATAATTAAAAATTAAAATATAAATATAAATGTTAAATTTATCTGTGAGTTTAAATTATTTTATGTAATTTAATATAAAATGAAATAAGATCTAGAGAGTTAAGGATATTTAAAAACATCTAAGGTAAACCTATTTGACCTTTTTTAGTTTTAATGAACAATAAACATTGAAACAAGATCACACTCACAAAAATGAAAACAAACGTCAGCTAATAATATTTAAAGAAATTCATAAAATGATGAATTTTCTTTTTATATAAGTTTATTAAACTAAAGATGAGCCCAAATTCAATATTTAGTTTAAAATTGAGCCGAAAATGATGATTTATGCTTTAATTATGTTTTTGTTTCATAATTTTGTGTGGGGTCATCTAAGTTTTAGTGAGATTACAAAATAATTTTATAAGAAAACACATAAACTTTAACAAATAAATGGGGTCAGATGATTCTCACTATACCAGCCTCGCCTCTAACTTGTATTATGTAGTAAGAAGAACTACTTGGAATTATTAAACTTTTATTCTCTTTTTGTCTCTATTAAACACCAAAAGTTATAACATTAAACAGCAAAAGCAATATCATTATACAGACAAAAGCCGTAAATATTACACACAAGTAGTTTCAAAACACATCAAACATAAGAGTCTAGTTGATCACTAGCTAACACAATTCAAATTTGCATAATATATAAAAAATCACATAATACTAAGAGTCTAGTCAATCACTTGACTAAGCATTGGTTGAGATGATCCATCTTGGGAGCTTGTCTTGTTCATCTTGGGTGGATGATGAATCTCAACACCAATGTTAGTACACTTTCTTGAGTTGGTCCAATTGCTCCACATCTTCTACAATGAATCTAAAAACCTTAGTTGGAAACTCTCGCCTATATTTTGTCTTCTTCTTGCTCGGTGGCTTATTCTTCCCTTTTATCTTCTTTAGAATCTTCTTTCTTCCTAAGGATGAATATGTATCCCATGTTTGTGGTGGCACAATCACAACTTCATCAGTCATGTCCCTAAAATTCACGCAATGCACAGCCTCAATCGGTGTTTGGTATTGCATCCTCCACTTAGAAGAGAGATAGCAATCACCAATGTAATCCTCCTTTTTTCACTTTTTCTTAGAAATAACATTCAATGAATGACAACAAGGCAACCCAGACATATCCCATTTTCTACAAGTATAACAACGCTCCAACATCTTCACTTTGTATGCCATTTTTTCTGGCTCACCTCAAAGATTTCATGACTACAAAGCTTGATCTTTTTCTGCTCTTCTTGATTTTAAACTGAACTTTCCTTTGTGTTTCGTTCCTGTAAGCCTTATTGTCTGTATCCATAGCATAGCTCTTCTGCGTATTGTCTGTAACATGTCCACTAATGGCATAACTCTTGCAGGGTCTATGGGGTGCTTAAAGGATTCAAATATGTTGTTGCTTATATCATGAGATGAACATGTTGGTGAGAAGTAAGCAAGGCTGTAATTTTTGAATTTCTCATCATTATGGAGTTATAAACATCCATATAGTATGCCTTAACTTCATCCACCCTTTTATTGTATTGAGGTGTATTATAACTCATCCCAACTTTCCAAAATAGTTCTTTCATGTCAGCTCTGCTAGGATGAACCTTCTTCAGGTTTGCATATATGAGTCTTGCACACGTCCTATGCTCCACCTTTGATAATAAACCTGATACAACATTCAACAACCTTGTATGTCATAAATAATGGTAAATACATTGCCATCTGGCAAGTTTAAAATGATTTGCAGCTAATCAATAAACCATCTTCAGTTGTCTTCTTTCTCAATATCAACGTCAACTCAAGCAATGGGGAACATCTGGTTGTTGGCAGCTCTTCTGACTGCTGCTAACAATTGACCATATGTTGTGCAATTAAGAAATTATCCATCCAGACTAAAGATAAGTCTACAGTGGGAAGTCATGTCTTCTTGAACACAACAGAACAATCATAAATTTGTGAAATACATCACTACTATCATATCCTTGGACTGTCTCTAGATGGACGGATGAGTCCTCATTCAATCCCAACTCTGTAATTTCTAAGACGTGAGAACTGTAAGTCATACTCCTCTTTGATAATTTCTTGTGCCCTCCTTCTTGCGTTCATGCACTGATCTATGGTTGTACTCAACTCCCAACATTCCTGAATTTCTTCTTGAATATATTTTGGCATTAATTTTTCCCCTATGTTATCAACGAACAACCTAGAATTAACCTCTTGTGTAAGCAACCTTGAATGTCGACTCCTCATGCTAGTGTGCTCTTTTATGAACACTTTAACTAACCACTTTTGTAAGGGTTCTTCATAAGAGTAGTAAATCTTTCACATAACATTTTCTCTCCTTCTTCAGCTTCACTAGCACATTTCAGTTCTGATTTGTCTTTCTCTTAACGCAAATATCTAATTCCATTTATGCTTTAACACGTAGTTAGCCATAGCTTGTTTGAAAGACTCCAAACTCTCAAAAGCTTGTCTTAAATTTCAGATCACCACTGCCTTTTATGTACCTCAATTACCCCTCGGTCTCAATACCATCTTCATCATCGTCTCAACATACATGTATAGCATACTCATAAAACTATTCATCCACAAAATCAACCACATTCCTTTCTGCTCTTGCTTCTTCATCATATTGTCGTTCATGCCTCTCGGTCTCACTTCTATCGGCATCACCCCTATTTGCCCTATTTGTCTCATTCCTTTCTTTTTCATCTATTTATGTCTCCTCTCTCTCATTCCCACTCTCAACTCAACTATTTCTGCCTCTGGCTCAACAAAGATATCAATTACATCTGTTCATAATGCAGCCTTACACATCTTCTTGAAGTGCTTTCTTATCAATTGTCGGTCTTCCACTTCTTTATATAGGACCTTATACCACACTCTTTGACCATGAATATTTATTGGATATCGGTTCATGAACTCTGCAAATAACCTACTTGGACGAACCTCTATAATCCTATACCCACCACCAATATACAGATCTTTACCACCAACTTCTTCAAATTTACCACCGTAGTAGCAAAACCACAAATTTCAGAGTTGTTGAGTTAAAGACACATGTTTCAGAGTTTCAAGTGAAGTCTAGAATTTAGCAAAAATTATCCAACAATTAGTTGGTGATACTAATGTTCATGTTATTTTATACTATTTAATCTTTTGCATTTAATTATTATATCTTATTGTTTACTAATTATTAGTTTGTATAAGTAGACTAGTGAAGTGATGTCAATTTTAGTTGGTGTTCTATCGAACTTGGCCAACCAATGAATTTGGTTAATCCACAAATTTTGAGATACTTTATAAGCATTATCTTATACATTTACTTATAAGATTTAAACATTAGTATTTGATTTAAAATAAATAATTATAATATATTAATTTATTTAATATGCACCAGAAAAATAGAAAATGGGAATGAGAATATAACAAACATTTATAATATTTAAGTTTAAAAGATGGGAAGTTGACTCATTTAGCACACATTTA